>QEPC01001301.1:1752613-1794327 GCA_003113815.1 Sphenodon punctatus
GGGGGGGGTGATTTTTAATCCCCCACCTTTTATTTACTCATTATTATATGTTGCCCTGTTTTATATGTTTTATATTTGTATTTTAAAAGTTTTAAATTGTTTTTATTGTTGTAAACCGCCCCGAGCTGCATCGCAGGATGGGGCGGTATAGAAATCCATTAAATAAATAAATAAATAAATAAATAAATAAACTTGTTCTACGTGGGACTTCCCTTGATATTGGTTCGGAGGCTGCAGCTGGTGCAGAATGCAGCGACCCGTCTCCTTACGGGGACGGGTCGCCGTGAGCACATTACACCAGTGCTCCGTTCTCTGCACTGGCTGCCTATAGCATACTGAGCCAAGTTCAAGGTGTTAGTATTGGTATACAAAGCCCTATACGGTCTCAGCCCCTCTTATCTCGGGGACCACCTCGCCTTCCATGACCCAGGATGGACCCTCCGATCCACTGGGGGCACCTATCTGGAGGTCCCCCGTGTAAGGCGGGGGGCCACCATGGAGAGGGCGTTCTCGGTGGTCAGGCCACGGTTGTGGAACTCCCTTCCAAAGGAAGCCCGCCTGGCCCCGGGTCTGCTCGTCTCTCGTCAGGCATGCAAGCCATGGCTGTTCGCCCAGGCCTTTGGAGGGGAGGGGGGAGGGAGGGGTAAATGGGGGAGATTGGTGGGGTGGGGAATTAGAGGGTAGGGTTAGGGTTGGGTTTTTAAAAATTATTTTAAAAGTGATGTTGGTTTTAGTGTATTTTATTGTTTTATCGTATTGTTAGCCGCCCCGAGATTCCGTGGGCATGAGGGGGCGGCATAAAAATGCCACAAAATAAATAAAATAAATAAATATTTGTTCAACTCTGCACACTACTTTGGCGGCAGGACAGCTCTCAGCCACAGACAGGTTTGTTTGGGACCCCAGGCTCGTCTGGGGAGCTGCTGCACCACCTGCATGTCTGTTTTTACCCTTGGTTAAACCATCTGTCAATAAAGTGTCACCGCTCAGTCACTAATCAGTATCGGTTTGGCTACCACAAATCTGATGGTTACCAATATCCACATGGGTAACCATTTCAGCTCTAATTTTAGGGGATCTCTCTTATTTTAAAAGGCCTTCTTTATTCCAACACTAGACCCAAAATGAAAAATTTCAGCAAGTGCTGCTTCCATCAGAAGCAGGACATTTATCGAGATTTGTGTGACACAGAAACTTACTGGTTTTCCTACTGGTTTTGCGCCTTTTTTCTTCTTCTTCATATTTCACAAGTTGAATGGGGCTGTCACAAGCCAGTCCTCAGCCAGGCGTGCACTCCGCATGTACCCCTGGGGGCTGTGGAGATGAAGATTGCCAGCTAAGCACCGGGGGAAGTGATGGAAATTGCCATAAAACTGCTTTAAAAGTGCTGCAAAACTGCTGTAAAATCCCTGGAAAATGACAAAAAGTCCCCAAAATGATGAAAAAGACTGGAAAAATAAAAAAATAGCATAAGCGTGGAATCACTAGAAACTGTCGAAGTACCGATGGACACTTCCAAAAGTTCAGCATTTCCCTTCGGAATGAGAACACTTGCTCTCATCTCGGCCCTATTCAGCACCCCACAGCTCCACAGAACAGAATGGCCACCCCTTAATTCAGCACCTCACAGCTCCATAAAGTCCTTTATTTTTGAAATTTTGATCTAGGAACCCTAGTGGCAGTTGTACTCCAAGGCTCTTATCCAAACTAAGAGAAACATGAAGACGAGTACCTCAAATCGCCAGCACAGATCCGCAAGAGAAGAGGTAGAGGCGTTGATATGAGAGAAGACCCCTTTATCTTCATTCTATCCCCCATGGTGGCAGCATATGTTTTAATGTGCATCTTATTTTTAGTAACCAGGTCCACATAAAATCCCTCTAACTTGCCACAATGAGAGGCTTTTACTTACGAAAATGCATCGCACCAATTTATGCATTCATATCGATTTCTGATAAACCTATTTGAGGCTTTCAGCACAGCGTATAGAATAAACAGGCACTTTATTGGATATTATCTATATCTATATATAAAAAGCTTAAATCCTAACAAGAGACTTGCAGAATGAGAAAATTTGGGGTCAGGCACGGGAGGGAGTGCAACCAGCATAGCCAGGGCCCAGGAAAGGACTGGGTGTCTGGAATCTACAGCTCCCTTCACTTGCTTGTGTGCCCAGCAACTCATGCCCTGTCATGCTCCTTCCTCCTCTGTCAGGGGGAAGGAGTTTGGAACAAAGAATGGAGGCAGAAGAGAAGGGCAAGAGCTGGGAGTAGACAGTTGTAGGGAAGAGAGAGTAAAAACAAGGAAGGGAAGACTTCTCAGCCTCCCTACCCACATCTGCCTTACCCCCTCCCTCCGCTCCTTCAAATCTCTCCTCAAGACCCACTTTTTCCTTGCCGCCTTTCCCAGTGCCTGCTAGTCGTTCCCCATATACTTACTGTCTGCCCTCCTCTGCAGACTGCTGCAACCAACCTGATCGTAACCAAGTCAAGCACACGCACCTGAGACTTCACATCCTCTTGAATGTTTGTTTGTCTTTTCCCCTGTCTCTCCCACTGTTCCCTTTCCCTGTCTTCCCCTCCTTGTCTTTTAGATTGTAAGCCACAGGCAGGGACTATGTCTATTTCTATGTTCTGTACAGCACCAGGCACATGGCTGGTGCTATATAATTGTTAATAATAATAATACTGTGCTCTGTAGAAGAGCAAGGCTCAGCATAGAAGGCCAGATTCTCTGACTTCAGAGAGAATGAGGCTTATACAGGGCTAGGAACAGGGGAGCAAGGAACTAGGAAGGATACAAGGGCCAGGAGGCTAAAGAGGAAACAAGGGGCTAGGATCTGAAGGAGGACAAGGAACAAAACCAAACAAGGTTTGAGGACTAAAGGGAAAGAAATGATAGGGATGGGCGAACAGAATTAGGTTCAGAAATTTGGTTCGGTTCGAAAATCGAGTTCGGTTCGGTCGACCAAACTATTTGAGTTCGATCCGAACTCCAAACTTCCAAACAAGTTCGGAAATTCAAACCCATTTGAACTAAATGGAATATTATCTTATAGGGATGGGTGAACAGAACCGAGTTCGGAAATTCAGTTCGAAAATCGAGTTCGGTTCGGAAATTCAGTTCAGTTGACCGAACTGGTCAAGTTTGGTCTGGACTCTGAACTTCTGAACTGCGTTTGCCCATCCCTAAGAAATGAGACTCGACAGGGATGGGGGCAAAGGGGAGGAACAAGACCATAAGAGGATTGAAGGCTAAAGGGGAGGAACAAGGGCAAACATGAGCTTGGGAAGACAAAGGAAGGATTCAAGGCTACAGCGTGGAGCAAAACCAAGCACCAATTGAGGGCAAGGGAAGGAACAAGGCCAAACAAGGATTGAGGGCAAAGGATAGGAATGAGACCAAAGCAAGGGTTCAAGACTAAAGGGAGGGATGAAACCAAACAGAAATAGCATAGCTGAGGCTGCTTTTACACATGACAAAAATGTGTTCTTATAAGTGCTTGAGATAATATCAGGTGTTATAAATGCTGGAGTTTTGTAGTGTGTGAACACACTATTCCCCTTTTATGCAGCGAGATCTCGCAGCCTTGAGTCACAACTGGTGGGTCTTACAAGGCTGCGAGATCTTACTGCATAAAAGGGGAATATTGTGTTCACAAATTACAAAATGACAGCATTTATAAACCCAGTATTATCTCAAGCACTTATAAGAACCCATTTTTGTCATGTGTAAAAGTGGCCCGAGAAAGGACACTGTCAAGGAACAACAAGACACAGCTGAAGGGAGAGAGAATAAAGGGTGAGCAAGACTAGAAGGAAAGGAAGGTTAAGTCAACTCTAAGAGCATCAGGCACACAAGCAAACAAGTCTGACAAGCAAATGATGGGAAGCTAGGATGAACCAGGGCACAGAAAAAGAGGAAGAGAGACAAGCAAACCAGAATTACAGGTGGCACGAGGGGCAGATATAAAAATAACAGTGAAATATACAGATGGTCGGAATCAAGGTGCAAAGGAGGATAACGGACAATGACTAAGATCTAACAGCAAAGACACACAAGGGGAAGGGAAGGCAGTGAGACAAAGGCAGAGGCAAAGACAAGAACACAATTCACAAGCTACTACAATGAAAGACACAACCTGACACAGGGACGGGCAGTGGATACCATACTTCCGGTTAGAGGGACAACAGATGCTCTGCCAACTTCCAGTAGTTCCCAGCATGCCTTATATAAGGCTGGGGCCAATCAGGAAGCTGGTGGGTGTGCCAACTGAGAAAAGAGACACGAGGACTAAAGCATACAGGGAAAACTCCATACCGCCAGCCAGCCAGGTGGGTGGCACAGAAAGGAAAGCAGCCACCATTCAGACCCAAAGGCCATGGGTTCATCCTCCCTCCCCCTGGTTCTGTTTGCTTCCTGGAAGGGGTGGATTGTGCCATGAGTAGAACCGAAACAGGCAGAAAATTTACTACCTACAGGTAATACCCGTATTTTGAGTACTGTGTCGGGTACCTGACAGGCTACTTGACTCTTGGTCAGATACCTGAATACTAAAAATAAATAAATTAATTAATTTTAAAATCGGCAATTTCTTGTCCTAGTTTTCCAATTACCTATCAGTGTATAGCAACAGAAACCAAAAACTCTGAACTGGAAGTTGACTTTCCAGGACATCATTACTGGAATTCGGTTAAACCAGGTACCAAATTGGTATCCGTTGTTGTCAGGTCGATTTGGGTACCAGAAATTTGATGGGGATAGCCATTTTTGTGGGTACGTGCTTCAGCACTAGCCATGGGGGAAGAGACAGGGTGTAAGGCAAGGGTGGGCAACCTCAGGTGCAGGAGCCAAATGTGGCCTGCTGCTAGTTTTTATGTGACCCCTTTCCAGTTCCTGGATCTGATCCCTGGATCCAGTTCCTACCTCCGAACACTGAAAAACTGATCTCAGGCTCAGGAAGCAGAATGGAGGACATGCACGCAAGGACCGGGGACAGATCCATGGTGTAGTTCCCCGATATGGACCCTCCTCTCCTGAGTGCACCCCTTAAGCATCCCACCCGCAATTTCTATACACTACTCAGACCTTGTACTCATTTGCAATGTGGCCCCAGGGAGGGCAAAGGTTCCCCACATCTGGTGTAAGGATGAGTAAAGCCGAAACGGATACTAACAGTAACTATCTGCAGATTATTTCTCGCAACAGTCTGCGAACTGGGGAGGTTAATCACCACAATGGAATACTAAATATTACTGATTATCACACCACCGGACCTGTCCAAACAGAGGTAGGGAGTTAAAAAAAAGAAAAAGAAAGAAGGGGAAAAAAAGTCAAATGGTAATCGGATGATTATGCAGTAAACAGTCAATGAATACTGTTGGTAAATGGTAGTGCGGTAAAGGTAATCGGTTAACTGGAAAAACCTCAGATGCTAACAGTATTCAACTGGATATTGGATATTACAAACCGGATACGATGATAGAAGCAGCTGCTCATTTCAGTTCTAGGTGGGAGCATCATTTTCTGCTCATGCCTCACAATCCCTGTCCCTTCCTCTGTAATCCCGCCAGGAAGCAACTATAGCCTGGAGAGGAGGAAGGAATGAGGGATGGGATGTGTTCTCTTGGAGGCAAGCCAAGATCCAGGGGTGTACAGACTGGGAACAGGGGGGGGGGGCGTGTGCTGGGAAGTTGGGTGCAGGCTTCCCCACAAACGTGTGGTCCATGAACTAACTTGAAATGACATCGCAAGTGTGAGAATCATGGACATAAAATAGGAGCCCAGAGCACTTCAAATACAAAGATTCCTGGCTTGGGGAGGGCATGTGGCAAATTGGGAAGGGGGATCATGACTGAACATGCCTCTCTTAGGAAGAGAACACACCACACCTTTGGACAAGAGCACAGTTTCTCTGGATCCAGCAGTGGTTGGAGGGCACAGCAGAAGGGATGGGCTTGGGTCCTACCTCTTCATTAGAGCTGAAACGAGTACCCACAAAAATGGATGTACTCAGCCGAAAGTGGTAACACTGGGTACAAAGAGATACTCGATTATTACCCAGCAGGTTACCCGATGTACCGAAATACTCATTTCCACCCCGATTTTCTGACTTCTGGTACTACCGTTTGTTTTCGTTTGTTTGATTGGTTTTAACTCCCCCCCCCCCCAATTTTTACTAATTGGTACTGAATGTTAAAAGTGTAAATCAGTAATTTGGTAATGGTAATACCTGGTATTTACAGCTATCAGGTGCCCAGTCAATACTCAGGTAGCCCACTGGGCATCCGTTAGGTGTGCAAAATTGTGGGTGATACCCATAGGTAGAAAATAATCTACCTGTTTCAGTCACGCTCCTGGAAGGAGGCTGTTATTCTGTACCACCTGGACCAGAGCATTTCACTGGGGGTGTGCAATTCATTTTTGCTTGATTTATTTACTAAGACAAAAGACAGGCCAGTCGTTTTAGTAATTAGTACACAAAAATTACAGATAGAGGAAAATGAAGGATTTCCCTTACCCAAAGAATTATTTTTTTTAAAAAAAAAAATCACTGTGCATGTTCAAGACGGATTCTGGGGCCCTTCTGTGCATGCATATGTCCTTTCCCAAAATGGCTTCAGCAAAGTCAGCACGATTTTGGAAAAGGGCAGTCAGTCTTTCCAGTCTTGGCCATTATGTGCATGCACAGACCCAACTGCCCTTTCCCTAAATGCTGCCCAGCTGCTGGCATTATTGCAGGAAAGGAAACACATACTCAGAATGACCCTGGTGGCCACTTGGACATGCATGGTGATTTTTTAATTTATGTTTTAAAATTATTTTTAATAAAAAAAACAAAAAGCAACAACAGAAAATGAACATGTTTGCTTATGAAAAACCCCAAAAACAAAGGTTTTTTTTGTAAATAATAAAAGATACAAAAATCAATGATACCCCTGCATTTCACCCAGTGATTGTACCAAGTCAATTGGATTGGAACAGCAGCATACCTTTTAGAAAGACAAACAAGTTCTGGAAAAATCTACATAACAGAGAATCCACCACTTACCAAGGTGAATGGTTCCCATAGTCAATTACCACCACTCTTCAAAATTTCCCCCCTGTGACGGAGTTCATTCAGCTTAGGCTCCAGCCATTAGATCTTTTCACTACTAGAGTGAAGAGTTTGGTAGCACATGCTGCTATCTTCTTCTCTTGTAAGCACTTAGAGATAATGATCAAGCTTTCTTTTTGCTTTTCCATCGTATTATTATGAAGAGTGCTGTGCATGTGAAGACAGGCTGCTTTTTTCCAAAATGGCACTGACGCTGCTGGCGCCATTTTTGAAAAGGGCCGTCCATGCGCAGAATAGCCATGGTGGCCATTTTGCACATGCGCAGACCAGTTTTTGGATTTTCTTGAGACTTTCATGCGATCTCAGAACATTACAGAGATCTTGTCAAGGTCTCCGTAACATTTCTCAATTCTTGTGAGAATTTCACAAGAACCAGGAACAGTTCTCAATCCAGCCCTAGTTAGGGCTCTTCAGTTTGGGGTGAAAATAGATGCACGGGTGGAATAGCAGCTTCCTGGCCCAGGGCAGGAAACAGTCGTCACCGCTCTTCAGGTCAGGGAGGAGCACCAAACTAATGTGCCCGTGGCCAGAGAGCTGTTCCACCATAGGTTCACTCTTAGTAAGGGGGTGAATAAGAGACATGTGGCTGACCACACCCCTGCACCAGTGCCACACCTCATGCCATGATGGGAAGCTTGGTGCCCCCACACCATAGCAGGGCCAAACAGACCCTGCTATGACCCACATCAGCCCGCATGGAAAGCTGAAGGGAAGAGGTGGGTTCTGCACAACTGTTTAGCATTCTGTTGGGTGCTCAGACACCTGCTAGCCACTAGAAAGCTAATATGTCATCTGAGTCTGCCCCCTCCCTCCTGCTGTCCCCCCTCCCATTCCTGAAAATTTGTCATCGTGAAGCTTTCCCTACTAAGACAGCTGCCAGCCCCAGACAAAATAAGAAATCTGGGCAGGTAACAGTTGGCCTCTCCTCCCTCCACCCTTTCACATCTCCAGGCTGGGAGGCCATCCTTGGCACCCTAGAAAGAGGGAGTGAGCAATCTCATCAGAATCTTTGAATCGGGATTGAGATGCCTGCGAGATCTCGACACAGATTCTCGAGTTTCACAAGAATAAAATCTATTCTTGTTTCAGCCATACTTCTCATATATTAGACCTAAACCTCCATGCATATAAGACCTAAGGTCTTCAACGCCTGCATGGATTCATACACATTTAGGGCAGAAGGGATCAGATAGATCTATTAGTCTGAAGCCAAGATATTTCTCCAGTCACTACTCTATCAAGCTCACTAGGGATGGGCGAACGCAGTTTGGAAGTTCGGATTGAACTTGACCAGTTCGGTCGACCAAACCGAACCAAATTTCCGAACCGAACCTCCGAACCGAATTTCCGAATTCAGTTCTGTTCGCCCATCTCGTAAGCTCACTTAGTTGTGTTTGCCTAAAGTATATATTTTAGAACTGCATCTAGTTGTGAATTGGAGACATGTATATAAGGAGTACTGGGTGAAAAGGAAATAGATATATGTTTGACCTGAAGAGTGAGTGGTGTTATGTGGTTTATCTACATTCATTACAAGCAATAGACAGCAGATGTGAAATGAAAAAATATAGATACATAAGTTTAATGATAACTTAACTTAGGTAAAGAAATTACAGTAGTTTGGTTAGTGGATCAGACTGTTTACCCCACTTCCCCAATAAATCTGTTCTGCTATATTTATACATACAGGGAGGTGGTCATTTTACTTTGTCATTTGGGTGTGCCCTAAACTCTCCTCTGAAGTCAGAAACCAGAATCCCTCTGGGCATTACAGTAGTGATGAAACAAGTATTCTGACTGGATTTTGTATCCAGAAGAATCTCTTGTTCCGATCTGGGTCTAGCAAAACACGAACCTGTCCCAATCTGATCCATTTTCTGTCAGAGATCCAGATTGGAAACTTTTTGGTTCTCCCCTCTCATGCACAGTGCCATCTTGCACATTTACATGAGCAAAATGGTGCCATGCATGCAACAGGGGAGCTGGAATATTTATACAAATTTATTTTATTTATACAAAAACGTATCCCACATCCTCCTGCACACTGGCAACTTGGAGTGGCGCACAGCATAAAAATAGGTTCTTGTTCCCTTCTCCCTACAAATCAGAATAGATCACCAGAGATTTGATTTGGCACATTCACCGAACAGAGGGTAATTTCAGACGTGACGGGCCCAGAGGTCCGCCATACTCAATCACGCACCGGGATCCAGTTCAAATCCCGGTCAGGAATCAGGCGGGCCTTCCTTTAGACATGCCGGCCTGATTCTCACCAGGGATCAGGGAAGGGGCAGGGCTGCACAGCGCGACGTGCAGCCGCACAGCTCTGCCCCTCCCCACACTCCCCCGGTCGGCTGCCCTCCGGGAGATGGGTGGGTGTAGCAGCCAATCCGGCCACTGTGCCCAATTCTGTACTGCTGTCTGGGCCATGGTCAGGACTGGGGTGAGGTAACAGACGCTACCTTCGCTCCGTTCCTGATCGTGGTCCAGCTAACCACGATTCTGAAGGTGAGGCTTGCCTCACCTCCAGAATCGTGACTATTTTGATCCCTGACAGTGATTCGCCGTGGTGAACATCTGGCGGGGAGCAAACAGATGTTACGGGACAAACGGCCACCACAGGGGATTCACTGTGGTTGACCGTGGTCTTGTAACGTCTGAAATTACCCTGCCTCTCCACAAGCTGTTCCCTCTCTGTAGGAAACCTCCATGAAGATGGAACAGCTGTTTTGTTTCAGACATCCATTACACAAACCCCACACAATTGTTCTGTAAGACACTTAGCTTAAAATTACTCAGGTCTATAAGCCCTCTTTTCTCTGCCCCACCAATAGTTTTAAGAATGCCAAGTTTTGAGGCCACAAAAGAAAGGGAGAGATGTTTTAAATTTACTTTCCTGTCTTATTCAAGTGTAGAGATGAAACAAAATTTCCAACTGGTTTCTGATTATGACAGACCTGGGTGGTTTCATTGGTCCATGTGAGATGTGGTCCCGCCCCCAGACACCGCATCCCCCACAGGTATTTCCTATGGGGCCGCCGAATGACGGCAACCCTGACAACACCCACAGAACCGCAGGGTGATGTGGCAGCAGCAGAAGCACCCGGCGCGCCTGGGGAATTACAGCCAGCTCCAAACCAGGGAAATTCCCCGCTGGCCCTGCAGGACACGGGGGGGGGGGGGCAGCACTTCCGCGACACTCACAGCACCTCCTGGCATGTAGAGGGGGCATGGCCAGCAACATAAACGCTGGTGCCGCGGGACAAGTGGCACTGGTGATCAGAGACTGGTCCCTGGAGTGAAAGTATTGTTGCTTGGTGGACCTTGCTTCTTCCCCGTAGCCCTGAATCCTGTCTGACCCTGTTCCCTTCCCCCGTTTACCCCCCTGGAACCCCAAACCTCCTAACCGCACAGAGAACCCTACACTTCTTCCCTCCCCCCTGTGGTGAGACTTGTGTTATAGAAGTGGTCGAACGGTGGGGTAGGGTGCCCCAGTACCCTCTGCTCGGCACCCTATGATGATAGGGGCCTGATCCTTGTGTAGGATCTAAGGCCCAACTATCCTGATGGGCATTTTGGCAACTCGTCTATTGCTGAGCACTGCGGGCAGGGTGGCCCGTGCACTACACCACTCGTTCCCCTCCCTATACACCTAGGATGATTAATCAAATGTAATGTGCATGGAATTTGCATGTCTTCATTGTTATGTCTGATAACGCAGTCCAATAGAAAATCAGAACAAATAACATTTCATTCCTATTATTGGATTGAAAAAAAATGTTTTTGTCATTTTGCATGTGCGCAAAATGGCCGCTGCCATACAACAAAATGGAGTCCAAAGTACTTGTGCAAAAGTGCTGCTGCTGTACAACAAGTTGGTCAATCAGAACTCCACTCAAAAATTTCAGTCAGAATTCCAATTGGAATTCCGACAGCCATTCTGTTTTCATGGAACTGTTCTACAAGAACGAAACGGTTGTTCTGGACCAGCCTTATTATAGAGTCGTCTCTGCACTGGCTGTTCTCCAAGTTATACTGATATAAAACAAGGAAGACACCATTTGCAGAAGAACTAGTAGTACGCGCAATGAGTGCAAGAATGGAGAGGCTAAGTGAGGAGGAATTCTCTGTGCGTCACCTCCCGTAATGTCCTCCTGCCTTGATTTGTCCTCAATGAGTTTATCTCGTTACTGCCTAAACTCAACCCAGAAGGAAGAAAACAAAAGCCACCCGCCCAGTGAAAGAAACTGGCCCCAAGTCAAGTCCTGCAGGAGCTGCTACAGGATTGAAGAGAAGGAATTCCGCTCAAAAATGAAAAGCTAATTAGCTGGCTGGTTTGCCAGTGGCAGGTGGCACAATGAGTCAGTCAATATCATTTACCTCTATTGAACTGACTTTAAATCCTAATTACGCCACAAGTTGGAAGCCTTTGTCTGTGTGCACATTAGCTACAGGTGAGCAAACAACGCACAGCAAATCATTTACTTGAGGAAGTTCACCTTTTCTCCTAGGAGCCGAATATTCACCAGAAGCTTCCTTACGCCTGGCCAGAGTCGCATACCTAGCTGGAACTTGCCAAACCGAACCTAAGCAAGGGTGTTGTAGAGCGATACCTGCTAATTAAAGGGTTATCTATTCGATCAGAGAATCATGGAACAGGAAGAGATCCTAGAGGTCATCAAGTTAAGCGGGGGGCCACAATGGAGAGGGCATTCTCAGTGGTCGGGCCGCGCCTTTGGAACTCCCTTCTGGAGGAAGCACGCCTGGCCCCAAGCCTGTTGACATTCCGGCGATGTTGTAAAACCTGGCTGTTTGCCCAGGCCTTTGGGGAGGGTGAGGGGTTTTTATCTCCCCCACCTTACTTATTATTTCTTTATTTACTGTAACTAGCCTTGTTTTAATATTTTTATATGGTAATATTATAGTATTGAGTGTTTTAAATCTGTTTTTATTGTATTTTATTGTTGTAAGTCGCCCCGGGCTGCGTAGCAGGAGAGGCGGGATATAAATTTATTAAATAAATAAATAAATAAAATAAAGTTCAGCCAGGGGCATTGCAAAGCTCAGGAGCATCCGGGCTCATGTGCTAATTATGGGCCCCCCTAAGGGCAAGATCTCCCTGAGAAGCAGCCTTTCAAAAAGGGGATACCAGCCAGCTACCCAGCCTCCTCCTGCAAATGCGGTGGTACCACCGTGGTTCCCAACAAGTCCTCCCCCATCCAGACTGTCAGTAATCCAACCAGGAAAGAAATTTTAAGAAGGGTTTGGGCCAGCACTCCAGCGGCGGGACCCTTTCCAGAGCACAGCTAGGAAACTTGCAGAGTGAGTGGGCACAGGAGTGTTGGCCTTGCTCCCACTGAAAGTTTTCCAGCAGCGCTCAGGCTGATTTCAAAGGGTCCGCCCCCCCCCCTCCCCCGAATCCAGGCTCAGCTAAGTCCCCTTGGTCCGTGGTAGCTATGCGCCCAAGTCCAGCCCCACGCTTGGTACAGGATCTGCCCTAAATAAACCATCCCAGACATAACTCATCTGGGGTAAAGGGTGGGGAGTTTGGTGGCGTGAATGGGTATTTTAGCTCCAGTTAGGTTTTAATTCATTGTTTTATTTTTGTATTTAAATGTTTTTATATTGTTATTTTAATTATATTGTTGAGAGTCACCGAGGCACCTGGGGTACAGAGGGGGTGGGATATTAAATGGCAATAAATAAATAAATAAATAAATAAATTCAACCTCTCCTTAAGAACCTCCAACAATGGAGAATCCACAATTTCCTTAGGCAGGCCAGTCAGGGCTGAAACAAGAATAAATTTGATTTTCACAAGAATCTCATGAGAATTAAGAAATATTAGCAGGGCCGGCCTTAGGAGTTATGGGGCCCATAGCGGGGGAGAAAGGGGGGGGCATTCTCCTGGCAGCGGCAAAGTTACCACTGGCCGGCAGGCCTAGGGGCATTCCCTGGCTCGGTCGGGGGGCGCTACCCATACCTGGGCTTGGGGATGGGTGGAGGGGCACTCCCCTCCACTCATCCCCAAGCCCAAGTCATTTCGGGGGCACTTATCACATCCATCGCAATGGCGTTGCCGTCCTGGGCCCTGCGCTGGGCCAGCTCCATACATCGGGCTCAGGCAGGTGCAGCAGCGGCAGATTAAATCTACTGTCGCACTGCCCACCACCACCAGAAGTTTCCAGGGAGTGTGGGAAAGGCGGGGCCTCTGCCTCTCCCTCACTCTGTGACCCCCTCCTCTGCCTGTCAATCTCAGCCAGGGGGAGTGAGAGAGAGGCAGAGGCCCTGAATGCCCCCCCCAGGAGCAGGGTCCGGGGCAGCCACTCCGAGCCACCTTGCGCTTGCGGTAAGTCCGGCCCTGACTATTAGCAAGGTCTTGCTGGGATCTTGCTAACAGTTCAAGATTCTCACAAGAATCTCATTTAAAAAAAAGAAAAAAGAAAAAGAAAGAAAGAACTCTGCATGTGTGAAATGGTCACTGGGACAGCCCTTTCCAAAAGGGGCAGACATACTGCGCATGCGCAAATGGCTGCCCGTTCCCAAAATGGCTGAGTTTGGGGCATGGTGATGTGCTCTGGCTACTGCTGCTGCTGCCACTCCCCTGGCACGGCCCCTCCCACCTCTGGCACATGCCCCATTGCCTCCCCTACGGGCAGCAGACTGGCCCCTACGGGCAGCAGACTGGCCGCTCCTTCCCATCTCCATTTCTCCCTCCAAAATAATGTTTTTATATATTTATTTATTTTATTTTATTTTATTTGTTTATTTAAATTTGTTATCTAATAATATATATATATGCCCCAAACTCAGCAGGTCTGCTTTAGGGCAACAGGCTTCAGCAGCTCAGCGTCGCCTCCTGGCAGCACCCTCCTCTACTGCCATGCAGGGCACTGGAAGGCTTGCAGGACTTGAGGCTGCATCTGTCTCTGCTGGTGGTGGTGCTGGAGCAGGTGCTGGTGCTGCTTCCGATGTTCCTTCAGGGTCACCAATGTCCCCCACTGTCGAGGCGATCCCCAGCAATCCAGAGGTGGTGGATCCCACCCTGGCTGCTAGAGGCAGGGCCCAATCCCCGGGCAATGTCAGTAGGGAGAGGAGTAGCAGCAGCAGCACTAGCAGCTACAGAGGGGGGCACAGGGAGAGTGCCAGAAGCATGGCAGGCATGGGCAGTCTAGCCTCAGGGTCCCAGTACTTCCCTTCACAGGATATCACCGTGATCACGGACAGTGAGTCAGAGGCAGACACTAGTGTGTGTGTGTGTGTGTGTGTGTGTGTGTGTGTGTGTGTGTGTGTGTGTGTATATATATATATACACATATACATATACATATACATATACATACACACACACACACATATACAGTAAAGCTAACTGCTATTAACTATTCTAAATGCTATGAACTAAATGGATTATCTAATAAGTACAAAGGCCTACTCCTACAAACACTAAAACTAAATCACTAAACACTATCTCTGTCACTAAGCTAACTCCTACAACTGTCTACTCTCTCTCTCATTATATATATAGGATGTGGGGGAATCACAAACAACAAAAGGAGGGGTACAAAACTGAATTGAAACCTAAATCAATCTAATAATCCTACTCTAAATGAATAAAAAAACAGGGGAAGAGAATCAGAGATGGAATATATGGTGGAGGGAAAGGATTCAATGGAGGTGGGAGAGAGGGAGAAAAATTGAACACAGGGAACTCAGGGAGGGATAAAAACAAAAAACAACAACTAAATCTATCTAAGCTAAGCTAAATAAATGGAATATGGAGGTAGATGGGTGAAATAGGAGGAGGATGGCAATGGATTAGGAGTAGGAAGGAACAAAATCTGCTGGGAGAGGGAGCCTTCTGAAACGCCTGCTGTTCAGGAACAGTGACAAGCTCAGAAGGTGTTGGGAAGGGGGGAGGCAATCAGTTTTGTTTCTTGCTGCGGCCGCCTCACCGCAAGCCCCATTGGCTCCATGCAGCCTAGTCCGTGGCCAATCACAGACTGTGAAGCCATTGGTCTGAGGTGAAAAGGGATGTTGATTGGGCAGGCTGGGTGCTACTCCAAGCCTCCCCCTCCCCGGTGCCTGGAAGTCTGCTTCTCAGCTGACTCCCCCTCCCTGCCACGTTTGGCCTTCCAGTGACACCACATTTTGTTGTTTTAGCCACCTGAACTCACCTGAACGCAATCCGAACTGACCAAACTGTTCGGTCATTTCGGCGTTCGGAATTAAGTTCAGTTCGGTTGGTTCATGTTCGGATTCGGGTTCGGTCGTCTGAACAGGCCAAGTTTGGGTCGAACTCCGAACTTCTGAACCGCGTTCGCCCATCCCTGGGCAGCAGCGATTTGTAAACTGGGATTTGGTTGGGCACTTCCCGAGGGGATTCCCTGGCAGGGGGACTGAGGGGCTGGAGGGTGCCTGGGGTGAGAGATGGGATTTAAGGCATTTCATTGTATTTTTATTTTATTTTCTGTGTTTTTATTACTGTAATCTGTCCTGAGACTCTGGGGAAAGGAAGGGTATACCATTTTAATAATTAAATGACTAGATAAATAAGTAAATGGCCAATCCTCTAGGGGAAGGGAGCTCCACAACACTGGGGCAGTAACCGATAATGCCTTCCTGGGTGCCCTCACCTTATGAACTGGGGTGGCAGCTGGTACTGCAAGAGAACACTCCCAGCCAACCAGTGGGAGAGGCTGCCTTTTGGATAAGCATGGGACCCAGACTGCTTAGGGCCTTACAAAAGGTCAAAGCCAGCACCTTGAAGTGTGCCCAGAAAGCTAATGGCAGGCCGTGCAGGATCTGAAGCAAAGATGTAATGTGCTCAAAATAGTCTAAGGAATTCATCATCCCAATCCTTCTGTAAAGTCAGCAAGAGTTATAATTTCCATTGCATTAAGGTTGCTAGAAAACTGGAAAAGCATGCACTCCCCACTCCCAATCAAATCTCATAAGTGACTGTGAAATTTATATTTTAAAAAACAGGGGCAAGTCAGTGTTTCCGGTAAAATCTGGTTTGTAAAGACATTTCTATATCCATAGAAAATGAATTCAGAATTCTAATTCAATTTCAGTTTGACAGTGTTGAAAGCTAATGGAGTGACAAAACCAAGCCATCCTGTCTAGCCTGCATACGAGCTCAGACTGGGCGTGGGGCTTCTCAGAAGGTGCATGATGAAAGACATCCCAGTCACAATACTGAATTCCCAACATCAAAACTTTAAACAAGGAAAGATCACTCCTTTTTTAAATTAGCCACAAATTAACTCAAAATGAGATGGTCAAATTGTGTTTCCTTCCTATTCCTCATATGTATTATGGAGACCTGGCATAGTGAATCAGGGCCTATTTTGGCTGATTTTGTTCCAGCTGGGTACTCTGTACAGCATCAACCATGACCAGAGGGACTGGGCGGAGGGGGGGGGCAGTGTAGCCATTGTTTTTAGGGATTCGGGGTCTGTTAGGAGATATCCGGTGCAGTCTATTTCGGATGTTGAGGATCTCCATCTTGTGATTGATTTGTGATTGATTTGGTGGGAGACAGTTTGGGGGTGCTGCTGGTAGCGTGCACCTACCTGTAAGACATTATCCATACACGCTCTGGCAGAGTGGTTGTCTGAGGTGGTATTGCTGTCCTCAAAGACATTAGTCTGGGAGGACTTTAATATTCATGGCAATGCCAGTCTTGGAGGGGCAGAGTATGAGTTCATGGCCTCCATGGCAACCATGGGCCCATCTCAAATAGTCATTGTCCTGACACATGATATGTGGGGTGGTGGGGGGAGAGACACCATGGACATGATTTTCTGCACGGGCCTTGAGATGGGGGATCCATTGGTGGGGGAGGTGTCAGCAGTGCCCCTGTCATTAACGTATCATTACCTCCTACAGACCAGTCTCTCAGCGCATGTCTGCCCCAGAGGTGTTGAAACCAGTTTGGTTGGTTCACCACCAGAGACTAACGGAACCAGCAAGGTTCCGGAATGCTCTTGGGCAGTTGCCCTCTGATCTTCATAAACGTTTGCTTGATGACCTCATTGAACTTTGGAACACCGTGCTGACTGAGGCCATTGACTGAATGGCTCCTAGGCATTCACTCCCTCAGCATCAGCACCGCAGGCCTCCTTAGTTGACAAAGGCTCTGCGGCGGCTGTAGCGGGAAAGATGGCGGTTGGAGCAACAGTCGCGCCATTCACGTGCTGAAGCAGACCGATTGCAGTTTAAAAACCTATGCTGTGACTGTGCTGCTCTCATAGCATCTGTGAAGTCTCATCCAGCGGAGCTTTTCCAGATGGTGAAGGGGTTGGTCGGTCTGGCCTCCTTCTGCCTGGAACTGGAACCTTCCAGTGCTCACTGTGACATGTTTGTTAATTACTTTGTGAATAAAATCACTCAAGTTCACCATGATTTTGACACCGTAATTAATGCAATAGGTTAACCAGAGGATATGGAAGCTCTGTCTTGTCCAGTTTCATGGGATCACTTTCAGTGGGTGTCACCCGCTGATGCAGAGGATGTTCTTGGGGCGGTCAGAGCCATCTCTTGTGAACTGGACCCATGCCCGTCCTGGCTGGTCAAGACCAAACGGGAGACATTGAGGCCATTGCTAGCGGGGGTGGTCAATGCATCTCTTTGGGAGGACAGAGTACTGGGTTGCCTCAAAGAAGCAGTGGTACGGCCTCTGCTCAAGAAACCATTGCTTGACATTGACTCCCTCGCCAGTTATCGGCCAGTCTCTTTTTAGGGAAGGTTACTGAGTGGGTAGTAGTTCCATCCCCCAACAGTAAGAGGTTGTGTCCCAAAAATGTACTTGGCTAATAGCCATTAATGGACCTATCTTCTGAGAATGTATCCAATCCCTGTTTAAAACTAGCTATGCTATTGGCCTTGACCACTTCCTCTAGCAGTAAATTCCACAAGTTAATTGTGTACAAAGTGAATAAATATTTTCTCTTACTTGTTTCAAATCTACCAACAGTTAAAGAGTTCAGTGCTTAAGAGTCTGCACAGGCTGCCGAAAGCTCAGTTTGACCTTTAAAGCCCTAAATGGCTATGTATCCGAAGGACTGTCTTTCTCCTTATGTCCCTTTTGTGGCCCTTAAGTTTGGCTGAGAGTGCCCTCTTGCGGGTTCCATCATTGGCCCAGTTTCATATGACTTGGACCCACAGAGAGGCATTCTTGATAGCAGCCCCATCGCTTTGGAACTCGCTTCTCTTGGAGGTTCACCGAAGCCCTAGTATGAATGCCTTCTGGAGGCAGGGCAAGACCTTTTATTTAGCCAGGCATTGAATGGTCGGAGAGGGGAGGGGGGCAAGCGGGGTGTTTTTAATTGCATATTTTATATCTGATCACTTTTAAATCATGAACCCAGGGCCTATTCTTATCATAGCCTTGTGGATCTCAACCTTTTTAACTTAAATAAACCTACTGAAGACCTGCATCCTGTAGTCCATTATTCATAGGAATGACTCTTATTTGTAGTTCTCTATCTCATTGCGTCTTGATTAGACTGTAAGCTCCATGAAGCAGGGACTGTCTTTAAGCGTACCTGTACAGCACTGTATATGAGTTCTTTCAGAACTGTGGGATGAATACCATCCTGGTGATTTATTACTATTTAGTTTGTCAATTTGCTCCAAAACCTCCTCTAGAGTCGCACTTATTTGTGACAGTTCTTCCGATTCTTCACGTAAAAAGACTCGGTCCGGCATGAGTATCTCCCCAGCAAAGAATTCATCCAGCTTCTCTGCAATGTCGTCCTCTTCCCCGAGTGCCCTTTTCACCCCCTGTTCATCTAATTGCCAGCCAACTACAGCAGGCTTCTTGCTCCTTATGTAATTGAAAATTTGGGGGTGGTTTCTTTTTAATCTTCAGCTATTTGCTCCTCAAATTCCCTCTTGGCCTGTCTTATTCATGTTTTATATCTAATTTGGCAATGCTTATGCTCTTTTCTATTCTCTTCATTAGGGCTAGCTTTCCATTTTTAAAAAGGATTCCTTTTGTGCTCTAATAGCCTAATTTACCTCTCCATTTAGCCACACTGTCCGACATTCGATCCTCTTGCTACTCTTATGTATTTGTGGAATATATCAAATCGGTGTTCCCAAGATGGTGTTTTTAAATAATCTCCACACCTCTTGCAGATATTTAACCCTCAAAACTGCTCCTTTTAGTTTCTCTCTAACTTGTTTCCTCATTTTTGCATAGTTCCCCTTTTTAAAGTTGAATGTTAGTTAGGGTTGTTTTAGAACTGAAACTCGTCCTTGCATTTCTTCCAAATCTTGGTAAGAATCGGCTTCTTGCTGAGATTTGCAAGAATGAGAAGGTATCAAGTATCAGCCAATTCTCAAAACCGTTCTCATGAGCATCTCGCGCGGCCACAAACGGGCTCTGCACATGCACGAAATACCTGCCACAGCCATTCTGTGCATGTGAAGCCCCTGGATACCATTTTCCACATGCACAGAGCGGTTTTAAGTTTTTGAGAATCTCATGAGATTAGAGAACCCTCAAAAACGCTCTGCGCACACACAAAATGGCCACCGGCTGCCATGGATCTGCAGAATGGCCACGGTGGCCAGCTTGCACATGAAAAGAGCGTTTGAGAATCTCACATGATTCTCACAACCATAGCAAGATCTAGATGGGTTTGCAAGAATCTCACATGATTCTCACAAGAACAATTCCCGTTCTTGTTTCAGCCATAGTTTTTGATCAATCTCCTTCCTATAGCTATGTCAAATTTGGTTACGTTATGGTCACTGTTACCAAGTGGCTCTACCACCGTTACCTCTTGCATCAGGTCCTGCACTCCACTTAAGACTAGATCCAAAGTAGCTCCTCCTCTCATAGGTTCTAGGACCAGTTGCTCCAGGAAGCAATCATCCATATCCCACCCTGCGGAGACATCCACCCAGTCAATATTAGGGTAATGGAAAACACCCATTGTTGTTGTGTTTTCAACTTTAGTAGCTTGTCTAATCTCAGTTAGCGTTTCACCATCCTGATTAGGGGGTCGCCCCACTGTTACGCACTTGCCCATTACACATGGATTTTCTGTTCACAGAGATTCCAGAGTACATTTCACTGCCTGTACAAATCCTGCTTGTCTCAGTGATGTTTGTTAACATAGGAGAGCCAGTGTGGTGTAGTGGATAAGGGGTTGGACTTGCATCTGGGACGCCAGGGTTTCAATCTCACCCTAGTCAATGAACAGCTAGTGCAGAATGCAGTGGCCCAGCTCCTTGCTGGGACAGGCTGTAGTAACACCCGTGCTCCGAGCACTGCAGTACACTGGTTGCCTATTATCTTCCGGGCCTAAGGTTCTGTTATTGACCTTTAAAGTCCTTCACGGTCTAGGCCCTACTTATCTTAGTGATCACCTCACACACCCCCTGGGCCCCTGGTCATCCCCTGCGGTCATCTGGGGGTGTCCTCCTGGACGTTCCACATTACCGACTGGTTCAGACAGATAGGAGAGCGACCTCTGTGACAGCGCTGTCACTTCGGAATTCCTTTCCAGTGGAGGTTCACCTCAGCCCGAATCTTCTCGCCTTCTGATAAAATTGGAAGACCTGGCTTTTCCAAAATGGCACCAGCAGCATCCATGCCATTTTGGAAAAGGGCAACCTCTCTGAGCATGCAAAGAATGGCTACCTTTCCCCAAAATATTGGGGTAAATTTGGGGGGGGGGTTTTCATTGTGTGTTTTATTTTGTGCATGTTTAGTGTTTTAATATGTTTTATATTTCACTGTTTACTATGAATTTTGTGAGCCACCCCGAGTAACTTGTAGTGAGATGGGTGGGGTAAAAATGTACAAATAAATAAATAAACTCACTAGGTGGTCTTGAGCAAGTCACAGCCTCTCAGCCTCAGTTTCCCATCTGTAAAAGGGGATGTGTTTTTTTCTTTCCTTGTGTTCTCCCCTCAACCTTGTTCATTTTCGATTGTAAGCCCACTGGGCAGGGGGGACCCGTCTCTGAAAATCTGTGACTGTAAAGCACTGTGCACGCCCTAGTAGCGCAATAGAAATGATAAGTCGGAGTAGCAGCAATGTATAAAGCCACCCCACCACCAACTTGATTTACTCTGCTGTTTTTACATATTTTATACCCCCAGTATTACAGTAGTTACATTGGTTATCCTCATTCCAGTAGCTGCTGCTACTGCAGGGGTGAAATCAGGGACCGGGCCTGCAATACCAGAGGCTACCCCTTCTCTACCCACACCTTTCCTCGAGTGGATAAAAGTCTCCAGTCTCCTGTAGGCAGCTGCCGGCAGAGGCTGGATCCGGGCCTATTTTGATGTTCGTGGTTTTAGAGGCATACTCATGATTGTCAAGCACTCAGACATTTAGTAACAGCAGCAAACTCTAAAAGGTAGCTATTTTAAGGCTGGCCCCTGAGGGTTGTGGCTGCTAGGAGTTTGTGTGTGCTGTCTCTGCCCCGGAGGATTGTGAGGACCTGCATCCCTGCAGGATTACTAACACCTGGCCCCTCCTGCCTCCACAGATAACCCCAGGACATCCTGGCCCAGCGTGGCCAAAAGCGGTCTGTTGCCCGGCCCAGGAGGAGCAGTGCCACCACCGTTACTCTGGATGCTGCTGCCGCCGCTGCTGCTGAACCAACCCGCCCTCTCCTGGAGCCGTGCTTCCCAGCCCCACAGGTACCAACTCCTCCTTCCCCCAGCCAGAGGAGGGGAGCGGGGCCAGGGTGCACGGCCAGGACTTCCAGGCCTAGCGCAGGCAAAAGCGGCCTATCACCCAACAGTGCTGCAGATGACGTGCCTAAAGGTGGCCCTTGTGGGATGGGGGCGGGGGGGGAGGCTTTTTTGTTGTTTTAAATGGGATTAGGGTAGGAATGGGGTGTTTCCTTTTTGAAGGAGGGGGACAAGGGGACTGGGTTAGGGAGGGAAGGGCTGCCCCCCTTGGTGTGAAGGAGGGGTACAGCCCTTTGAGAGAGAGGGATCCTCCAGTGGCAGAGGAGGATGGGGGAGTGTTTTGTGGGTTGAGATCTCCCTCAGGGGGCTTGTAGGACAGCCTCTGGGGGGGGGGCTAGTGGAGCAGATTGGGGGGGGATCTGCAGTCATAGGGGTCATTGTGGGTCGGGGGAATTATGGTTCTTCTGGGAGGCGGTTTGACCTGTGAGACGGGACAGATGGTGTGTTTCTGTCCCACTCACTGGCCCCCAGGCAGGTGGTGAGGTGATCAGGGTTCAGAGGGCCCCTGGTCTTCACTTGATGCTGATAAATGCAAGATCAGTGGCTAACAATGTCAACTGCGGTCCGGGAGCTGAACCTGGACCAGGTGGCCGACTTTGCATGTGTCACGGAGACCTGTCTGGACAATGAATCAGGGCCTATATTGGTTAATCTTGTTCTGGCTGGGTATTCTGTGCAGCATTAGCTGCAACTGGAGGGACGGGGTGGGGTGGGGCATTGTAGCCATTATTTTTAAGATACTGGTCTGTCAGGAGATTCCCTATGTGATCTATCATGGGTATAGAGGGTCTCCATCTGGGGTTGTATTTGGCCGGAGACAGCATGGGGATACTGCTGATATACCGTGCATCCACCGGTACAGCAGCCTCCCTGCATGCACTGACCGAGCTGGTGTCCGAGGTGATCTTGCGGTCCCCCAGGATGATAGTTCTGGGGGACTTCAATATCCATGCCAACGCCACTCTTGGAGGGATGGAGCGTGAGTTAATGGCCGCCATGGGCCTGTCTCAGGGAGTAGTGGGCCCCACACATGGGGAACATACCCAGGACATGATATTTTTCACAGGCCTTGAGGCGGGGAATTCATTGGTGGGGGAGGTATCAACAGTGCCCTTGTCATGGATCATTATCTCCTCCAGGCAGATATCCTGGCATATATCGGCCCTCGGGAGGGTGTGGAACCAGTTAGGTTGGTTTGCCCCCAAATGCTTATGGAACCTGAAAAGTTCCAGATAACCCTAAGGGATGTTTCCTCTGTCCTCCATGGCCACTCACTCGATGACCTCATGTCCAGGTGGAATATCGTGCTAACGGAGGCCATCGACTGTGTGGCTCCCAGGCGTCCACTCCCTAACTTCCGACAACGCATTTCCCTCCAGTGGTATACCGGGGAGCTGCAGTGGATGAAGCAGGAAGGGTGGCGGTTAGAGTAACGGTGGCATCATTTGCATACTGAAGTTGACCGGTTGCGGCATAGAGTCTGGTTACGAACCTATGCCGTTGTGGTGTGGACAGCAAGGAAGGTTTTCTTTGCTGCCCTCATTGCATCCACTAAGTCCCACCCAGCTGAGCTGTTCTGGGTGGTGAGGGGGCTGGTCAGTCTGGCCTCCCTCCACCTGGATGTAGAGCCATCAAATGCTCACTGTGATTTGTTTGCGGACTTTTTTGTGGAAAAAATCGCTCAAATTCACCACAGTTTTGATGCGACTTTTTCAGCAGGGAATGGCTCAGAGGCAGTAGAAGTCCCTTCTCCTGTGTTATGGGATGAGTTTCAGACGGTGTTGCCCTCAGATGCGGGGGATGCTCTTGGGACTGTCCAAGCCACCTATTGTGAACTAGATCCATGCCCGTCCTGGCTGGTTAAGGCTAGCCACGAGATATTGGGGGCATTGCTGGTGGGGATAGTCGTCTCCCTGGGTGAGGGCGGGGTGCCAGGCTGCCTCAAGGAGGCAGTGGTGCAGCCCCTGTCAAGAAACTATCTTTGGATGATGATCCACTTGCCAGTTATCGGCCAGTCTCTAACCTTCCCTTTGTAGGGAAGGTTATTGAATGGGTGGTGGCTCAACAGCTTCAGGGGCATTTGGACTGGGTTAACTTTCTAGATCCCTTGCAGTCAGGCTTTCATCCAGGTTATGGCACTGAGACTGCGCTTGTGGCCTTGGCCAATGACCTCTCCCATGAGTTGGATGGGGTCGTTCGACTCTGCTGATCCTATTAGATCTTTTGGCTGCATTTGATACCATTGATCATGAGTTGTTGGTGACTCAACTGCGGGACTGGGCAGGGATTGGCGGGACTGTTCTTGAATGGTTCCACTTTTTCCTGGCCGGGAGGACCCAGCGCGTGATGCTGGGGGGAGTTTTCATCTTCCCACCGGGGCCTCAAGTGTGGAGTACCGCAGGGTTCTATCTTGTCCCCTCTTGTTCAATATGTACATGCAGCCTCTGGGAGATGTTGTAAGGGAGTATGGAGTGAGATGTCATCAATATGCTGATGACACCCAGCTATCTCTCTCATTTTCCTCCAACTCAGGCCCGGCAATCTTGGTGCTTACCCGGTGTTTGTCCACTGTGGGGGATTGGATGAGGGCGAGCCACCTGAGACTTAATCCTGACAAGACCGAGGTGATGGTTGTGAGGAGGACTGAGGGAGTGGTGGCCCCCATCATTGATGGGGTTCGTCCTCCCCTGGTTTCTCAGGTCTGGAGTCTAGGGGTGCTCCTGGACCCACAGCTCTGCCTGGATGTCCAGGTGGAAGCTGTGGCGAAGGGAGCATTTTACCAGTTACACCTGGTGCATTGGCTTAGTCCGTATGTCTCAGACTCGGATCTGGCCACAGTCATCCATGATTTTATTACCTCGAGACTGGATTACTGCAACACACTCTACGCGGGGCTACCCTTGGTGCTGGCACAGAAGCTGCAGCTGGTGAAGAATGCGGTGGCCCGTCTCCTGACTGGGACGGGCCGACGCGAGCATATTACACTGGTGCTTCGCTCTCTGCACTGGTTGCTGATAGGCTTCCGGGCCAATTCAAGGTGTTGGTGTTGACCTTTAAAGCCCTAAATGTCTTGGACCCCACCTACCTGCAGGACCGCCTCACACTCCGGGTCCTGGATTGGCCCCTGTGGTCAGCTAGGGACGTCCTCCTCGAGGTCCCCCGGGTTTCCCGGATGTCCACTATGAGGAGGGCATTCTCCATGGCTGTGGAACTCCCTCCTGTCAGAGATCCACTTGGCTTCCAGCCTTCCCTCTTTCCCCAAACAATGTAAGACCTGGCTGTTCTGCCAGGCCTTTCCCAAGGGAGATGGGGTGGGTGGGGATGGGGTTTTATATTGTTTTTAATTGAATCATTATTGTTTATTTTAATGGTTTTAATATGCTGTGAGCCGTCCCGAGATGCCTGAGGCAGGAGGGGGCAGCGCATATATATATATATATTCCACCAGGGCTCGGAGATTCCCATTTTGTCTATATCTTCATTTAGTGCCAAACACTCTAATTCTCCCCTCTTGCTTTTTAGACTTCTAGCATGTATATAAACACTTAAACAGTCTTTTTATTCTTATTCTGGTGTTAGTTTTTGCATATTTTGTTTAATTTGGAAGTATTTAAATTTGTCTGTTCTGTACTAATGCCCGCCTGTTCTCTCTCCAACTCTTCCATGTTCTCTTTATAGGAATGCAGTGAATCTATGACATCCCTTTGTCCGAAGAACATGCTCCAAAGGTTCCCCAGTTCCTAACAAGCCTAAATCCCTCCTCCATGCACCATCATCTCATCCACGCACAGAAACTCCAGAGCTCAGTCTGCTTTTGGGGCCCGACGTGTGGAACAGGAAGCATTTCAGAGAACGCTGGAGGTTCTGGATTGCAGCCTCCTTCCTAAATGTTTAAATTTGCTCTTCCTAGCAGGGAGAAATTTGCACAGTTTAGGAATAGCTTTAACCTGGAAGGGGTCAGAGGAAGAGAAGATAGGTTCTGTATTACGGACATCAAAGCTTGAACGCTTCTACCGCCAGCACTTCCCAGGTTAAATTACTTTACTTGAAGTTGAACTTTGAAAAGGTAGGCCTTCATTTCCAACCTCAAACACAACCTCTAATGTATTAGAGCTGAAACAAGTGCCCACAAAAACAGGGTTAAATTTGGTTGCATTTATTGAATTTCTGGTACCCAAACTGACCCATAATGTTCGGGTTCTAACTGGTACACAATTGGTGCCAAATTCAGGCACCTGATGCTCTAGAATATCAGCTTTCAGTCCCAGGTTTGGAGTTTCCATCCCGATTTACCAACTGGTAACCGGGGTGGGGGGTGGGGAGAAAAATCAGTAAATGGGTAACAAAAATGTCTGATTTGGGGGTTAATTAATTAGGTACTCTACCTGACATTGTACTTGAAAATGCATGTATTACCCACGGGCACTAAATTAGGTAGCAGTTTCTTCTCTAGCCAAGATATAATTTATTTAATAACTTGGGTTTTGTCTTGGCAAGCTATCAGTTTGGACGATCTTGAAACTGGCCCAGTTACACACTTCCTGTCCATTTCCAGCCTCTTACATGCCTCTCAGATTCCTGTTTGCTTGGCTGCCAACTGGCATATACAGGAACCTTGGTAGAACCTCCTACCCTTCTGGCCCTGCCTGATTCTTGTTCGCATTCTCTGCCTAATTCCCATTTCTGTTCTGATCCTCACACCTGCCCCTCCAATTTAAGTGCTTCTGAGCCGATTATTCAGTATCCTTACATCCTCGACCTGCAACCCTTGCCCAGATGTAGAGAGAAATAAAGTATTCAAGATCTGTATGCTATAAACACATGTACAACAATGGAATATAAGCCTTGAAGTGATGATTTAGGGAAGCAAGAGGCATCTCTCCCATCAGAAGAAATAAATCACAGATGATTATAACCTGGAATGCAAGTACTTGGGCAAAAGGTAGAGGAACACAAAAATCTGAGTGGTCCAGGTCATAAGGAGACTGAAAAACAAACTCAGAACCACGTAGAGTGGAGTTTAGGGCAAATGCGTGGATCAGAACAGAAATGGGAATTAGCTTTGCTTCCCTCCCTCTTATCACTATTTATTTCTAGTTATTTGAGGATGGAGTGAGAGCAGAAGATCAGAAAATAGTAGAAATTACTACAGGACTTAAGGAGCATTGTGGAATACAAAAATTAGCAACTGGTTATATTTCACTCACTCAGAAACCATGATAATGGAATGCATTCTTTAAAAAGAAAAGAAAATCAGAGAAGATGAAACCGTTTCATGGCGATACCAATAACCCTGAAAATAGCTAATGCTGATTACCTAGTCAATGACATTTCCAGTTATGAGTCTGATGAAATTGAAGCAGAGTACTAAAACAGGGGAGTTTAAAGGTTAGTGACGTTTCAGGTGCAAAGTTGACAACTGATTGTTAGGATTGGAATCTCGGGTCGTCAAAAGACTAAAGATAGCTTCTGCCTTCTGAAAAGTTTGGAAGAGTATACTCTACAAGAAGAAAAAATTCCCCTTATTCACTGAAGCCAAAACTCCAGGGAAAATTCACTGAAGATGAGGAATTAACTAAAGGTTTTGAGTTCTGCAAGGATTAAGGTACTCTAGGTACTACTTCTCTTTAGTACCTAGAATACCTTATCTCTAGTAGGCACTAGAGATAAGTACCGGAGGATTGGAGAGCAGCAAATGTAACACCAATATTTAAGAAGGACTCCAGAGGCAATCCTGGAAACTACAGACTGGTGATCCTGACGTCAGTGCTAGGAAAACTGGTGGAAACCATTGATAAGAACAGTATTACTGGCCATATTGATAAACATTGCTTAATGGGGAAGAATCGACATGGATTTAATGAAGGAAATTCATGCCTCACTAATCTCTTGGAATTTTTGAGGGTGTAAATAAGCATGTGGAGTTAGCCGATATAGTGTATCTGGATTTTCAGAAGATGTTTGATAAAGTCCCTCATGGGAGACTCTTGAGGAAATTAAATAGTCATGGAATAGAAGGCAGTGTCCTATTGTGGATCAGAACTGGTTAAAGGATAGGAAGCAAACAGTAGGACTAATTGTCAGTTTTTGCAATGGAGAGTAGTAAATAGTGGAGTGTCCTAGGGGTTTGTACTGGGACCCGTGTTGTTTAATATATTTATGATCTGGAAAGGGGACTAAAGAGTTGATCAAATTTACAGATGACACAAAGTTATTCAAGGTACTTAAAATCCAAGCAGACTGAAGAATTGCAGGAGGTTCTTACAAGACTACATGACTGGGCATCTATGGGTGCTTGCATGCAAGATGGCGGTGGGAGGCATCACGTCAGGGTGATTGTGGGAAGCTTCCCCCATGTGCACATGGCTTTTAACGCCATCAGCCCGTTTCTGCTCTGAGTTCATTCAGGGGTGACAGGGCTCGATTTTGGGGCAATTCCAGGTAAGGATATGAAACACCCTGGAAAGATCCCCACCAAGAAGGGATGGGCGAACAGAACAGAGTTCGGAAATTCGGTTCGGTTCGGTTTGAAATTCGAGTTCAGTTCTGAAGTTCAGTTCGGTCAACCAAACAGACCAAGTTCGGTCAAATTCCGAACTTTCAAACCAAGTTCGGCCATTCAAAACCAGTTGTTTTGGTGTGTGTTGCCACTAGGAATGGGCGAACAGAACGGAGTTCGGAAATTCAATTCGGTTCAGTTCAAAATTCGAGTGCGGTTCGGAAGTTCAGTTCAGTTGACTGAACAGACCGAGTTTGGTCCGAACTCCGAACTTCCGAACCGCGTTCACCCATCCCTACCAAAAACATGATTAGAAATATATAGGTACCCACAATATAGGTGTACCTGTCAAAACTGTGGTATTCAAGAGCTTTATGTTATACACACATGTAAAACAGTGTAATATTAGCCTTGAAGTGATTTAGGGATGCAATAGCATTAATTATT
This sequence comes from Sphenodon punctatus, assembly GCA_003113815.1. Lineage (NCBI taxonomy): Eukaryota > Metazoa > Chordata > Lepidosauria > Sphenodontia > Sphenodontidae > Sphenodon > Sphenodon punctatus. Next base: position 1,781,401 of record QEPC01001301.1, read on the forward strand.
ATTATTATTATTATTATTATTATAAGCATTTGTATAGTGCCAGCTTTGTACCTGCCGCTTTACAGAACAATAAGATAGATGTGTTCCCTGCCTACAGCTTACAATCTAATAGACATGGAAGGGGAGGACAAGGAGAAGGGACATAGGGAGAGACAAGGGATAAATTACATTCAAGTGGATGCGAAGTCTCAGGTGCACGTGCTTGGCTTGGCTGCAGTTAGGCAGGAGTCTGCGGGGAGGGCAGACAGCAAATATTGAAAGAAATGTTCTAGCAGGCATCGGGAAAGACGGTGAGGAAGAGGTGGGTTTTGAGGAGGAATTTGAAGGTGCGGAGGGAGGGGGCAAGGCTGATGTGCGAAGGGAGGGAGTTCCAGGCATGGGGGGCAGCAAGGGAGAAAGGACAAAGGCAGTTAGGGGATCAGGGGAGATGAGGGTGAGCGAGGGAGGGGGTAGAGGAGGAGCAGAGAGTGCGTGCAGGAGTGTATAAGGAGACTAGGGCTGAGAGATGAGGGGGAGCCAGGTTGTGAAGGGATTTGTAAGTGAACACCAGGAGTTTGTGAAGGATGCGTTCGGGAAGGGGGAGTCAGCGAGGAGAGGAGAGGCTGCACGTGGTTGAAGCGATGGGCTGAGTGGATGACCCTAGCAGCGGAGTTTTGGATGGAGATAAGGGGGGGACAGGTGAGAGTGGGGGAGACCAGTAAGGAGGAGGTTGCAGTAGTTAAGGCGAGAGATGACCATGGCATGAACAAGGGCTTTGGCTGAAGAGACAGGGGAAAAGGGGCAAATCCAAGCAATGTTGTGGAGGGCGAAGCGACAGTACTTGGCAACAGAGTCGATGTAGGGTTTAAAGGAAAGGTGAGTGTCGAAGATGAAGCCCAAGCTACGGGCTTGGGGAATGGGGCGGATGGTGACCCCATCAATAAGGATGGACAGGGGAGAGGAAGGATAGGGAAGAAAGATAAGGAGTTCAGTCTTAGCCATGTTGAGCTTGAGCTGATGTCGGGACATCCAGGCAGAGATATCAGAGAGACAGTTGATGAGGCGAGCTTGGATAGAAGGGGAGAGAGAGGGAGTGGAGAGATAGAGTTGAGTGTCGTCAGCATAAAGGTGATATTGAAAGCCAAGGGAGGCAATGAGTTTGCCAAGGAACAGGGTGTAGATAGAGAAGAGGAGAGGGTCCAGGACAGAGCCTTGAGGGACTCCAACCGAAAGAGGGAGGGAGGAGGAGTTGGAATTGGGAAGAGACACATTAAAGGAGTGGTCAGAGAGGTAGGAGGAGAACCAGTCAAGGACAGAGCCGCAGAAGCCTAGGGAGCGAAGAGAGTCCAGTAGGAGTGAGTGGTCGACAGTGTCAAAGGCAGCGGAGATGTCAAGGAGGACAAGAATGGAGTAAAGATGCTCAGATTTAGCGACAAGTAGATCGTTGGCAAGGGCAGTTTCAGTGGAATGAAGGGGGCAGAAGCCAGTTTGGAGAGACAACACGTTCCAGAAGCTTAGAGGTGAAGGGTAGGAGGGAGACTGGCTGGTAACTAGAGGAGTTAGAGAGGTCCAGGGTGGACTTTTTTAGGATGGGAGAGACAGTGCCTGGAATGCAATTACTTGGGCAAAAGGTAGAGAGACACAAAAATCTGAGTGGTCCAGGTCATAAGGAGCCTGAAAAACAAACTCAGAACCACGTAGAGTGGAGTTTAGGGCAAATGCGTGGATCAGAACAGAAATGGGAATTAGCTTTGCTTCCCTCCCTCTTATCACTATCCCACTATATGTGGGATCAGACACCACATATCCTAGCCAATTCGTCTCCAATACGTTACCCACATTACACAGTTACTGACTTACTATTTTTTTCTTTGAATAATTCAGTGTTCATTCCTAATCAGAAATTAAACAAGCAGCGGAACAACCATTTGTGGTGTTTTTTTTCCACAGTTTTGAGCAGAACAACATTTGTTGAAACATTCGATTAACCTATTTTTTCAGAATTTTGGTGAATTTATTTTGTCCTTTTCTGGCTGTCGGTTCCTCATTTTGGTGGGTGCTCACTACTATTTCTTTCTGACCTAGTTCTGAGTTCACATGAACATGTCAGACTAACATGATCTCAAGGGTTGTGAATGCATGAGATTGTCATAAGCAGGACACAGGCGGCTGGTAGCACTCAGTATGAACTAGCATAAATCTGGTCCTCTCTGTGCTACAACTTACATCCTTGTCTATTTTACATGGCATGATCCTAGGAGTGGATAGCTCGAGCATTAGCACTTAGCATGTGTGCAAATCCCATTGAAGTGGAGGAGACTTGTGCCTGAGGTAACTGCCAGCATCGGCACTAATGCCAAGAAAAATGTGCTGACAGGATTGAAATTGTCCCAACTCGCCCACTGTTGAAAGCTGGATCAATAGCAGAAGGGATTTATTATCTGGCCAAGTTCATAAATCTGCAGGGATTATTAAAGCTGGGGTTGGCAAACATAACTCTTAACACTAGACTTTTTCCCTTTCTTTTTTGCCCCACTGGGACAGAAGTGAATTGAGTACCTGCAAAAACAGGTATGCTCATTGAAATTACAATACCCGAGGACTTGATCCGGTAATGTCAGGTACTAATTAGTACCTTAAGAGTGCCCAATGGGCTACCCAAATTACCAGTTCCTGTACTGCTGTTCTGAGTTCTGGTACCATTTTCCGACTTCCTGTACAATTTTCCAGGTTTCCAATGGGTAAATCAATAAATCCTGTTGCTTCTCCCTCCATAACATTGCTAAGATTCGCCCTTTTCTCTCTGTCTTGTCTGCCAAAACTCTTGTTCATGCTCTGGTCATCTCTCACCTCGATTACTGTAACCTCCTTCTCACTGGCCTTCCCCGGTCTCACCTTTCTCCCCTCATCTCTGTCCAAAACTCTGCTGCCAGGGTCATCTACCTCGCCAGTCGCTTCGACCATGTGCAGCCCCTCCTCTCTTCGCTTCACTGGCTTCCCCTTCCTGAACGAATCCTGCACAAGCTCCTAGTCTTCACCTATAAAGCTCTTCACAACCTTGCTCCCCCCTACCTCTCTGCACTTATCGCCCTCCATACTCCAGCCCGTGCACTTCGCTCCTCCTCTGTCCCTTCTCTCACCCTTCCACGCCTTCCCTGCTCCCCTAAGCGCCTTCGTCCCTTCTCACTTGCTGCCCCCCATGCCTGGAACTCCCTCCCTGTCCACATCCGCCTTGCCCCCTCCCTTCATACCTTCAAATCTCTCCTTAAAACTCACCTCTTTCGCTCTGCTCTGTCTGACTCTTTATCCTGCTGAGCCACTATTCCTATACCTACGATCGGTTTACCCTTATCCTTGCAACATGGACCTGCCTGCTGTCATTCTCATCGTAACCAAGCCAAGTATGTGCACTTGAGACCTCGCATCTTCATGAATGTTAGACCCCTTGTCTCTCCCTCTGTTCCCCTTCCTAAGTCTCTCCCCCAGCTCCTGTCTCTCAGATTGTAAGCCCTAGGGGCAGGGACCGTGTCTATTTTATTACTTTGTAAAGTGCCAGGTACACTGCTGGCGCTATATAAATGTTTGTTAATAATAATAATAATAATAATAATAATAATAATAAATTGGTAACAAAAAAAACAACAGTTCCCCCTTACTTGATTGGAAATATGTCACTGCCATTTTGGATATGGACAGCCATTTACAGATGAGCAAAACGGTTGCTGCCCAAATCCAAAATGTCAGCAACACCAACACTACCAGTTTGGGTAGGGGTGGCAGCCATTTTCTACATGTGCAAATGGAATTTTTGTTCTATTATTTTATTTGTTCCAATCAGAATGCACGAAACGGCAATTCCGATCCAAAATCAAAACGGGCAGAATTTTTTTTCCAGCCCAAAGGCTCGTGTGCGTTTCATATAGGTAGATTATAGCTTTAATATTAGGAACAACTTTCTAAGTGCGATAACTGTTGGGCAATGAAAGAGGTTATTCAGGGCAGCTAGTGAAATCTCCACACTTGGTTGCTTTCAAAATCTGGCTGAACAAACGTTTGTCTAAATTTGTGTAGGCAGAAGAGATCTTGCTTTGGAATATGGGGTTGGATGACCCTTGAAAGAGCAAGTTCCAACCCTGCAAAAGTTAAGATCCTATGAAAATAATTAACCAAACACTGAATTTTCAGCTGGTGAACCAGATGTTTTGTTATCCAAGTCTTATATCACGTTCTTCTTCAATTCCACCCCTCCCCCATTAGTGGCTTTGTATTAGCATTAGCAGCGCTTAGCACCACGCACAGGCTAAACTTGCTTTAATCATTACTGAAGAAACTTGCCGGTCCTTTCATAATCGCTGCAGTTTTGAGCGACTTAATACCACTTAGATAAGAAGAGTCTCCGTATGCGCTTCCAAAAGTTGCACCATTTGCTCAGACATTCCTGGCATGAAGTACTTGATGATTTTTACTGTTTGCAAATCTTTAGAAGTTAAATCTGTTAATTGCCATTGGAAACATTTCCAAGATGATGGTACAGCCTGAGTATCACAGATGTTTGTTTTTTCTCTTTTCTTCCAGGACACTTTGCAAATGCTACTGTATTTATTTATTTAGGATTTTTAATCCACCCTTCCCTGAAGGTTCGCAGCAGGCAACACAAACGATAAATCTACATACAATGCAAACAATATAAAATTTCCACTGAAACACCACTTTGAAACCTACCTGCTAAATGTCTGGCTGGAAAGATGAAGCCGCACGTGTTCCAGCAAGGTGTTCCCACAGCTCTCACGCCTGACTGGGGCCATCCCTGCCGCTGGTTACAGGTGTCACTTTGGGGGGTGGTTAACACCCAGCCAACAAGGAGCCCCATCTCCCTCTCTCTGTTGCAGTTCCTCCCCTGGGAAGCTGCTCCCTGCTGCTCCCAGGCTCTGCTCACCAGAGTCCTGAGCAGCTGGGAGTCTGTCAGCCTCAAGATCTCCCCAGACCACGGCCTGCATTCCTCGTCTCCCCCAGCATGCCAGCCAGGCCCTTTGCTCTGCACTCCCAGCCCTTCATTGGATCACTTTGGGGACCTGCAGCCTGGCCCTAGTGCCTCAATGATTCCTAGCCCCCCTAGGTTCCCCGGCTATTCTGGTCTACCCTTACAGCTGGCCACATCAGATTCCTGGGCCAGAAGGCATTTCCCCCAGGTTGCCACGCCCAGGACCTATGCTCCCTTGGCTTCCCCAGCATGCCAGCTAGGCCTCTCCCACCTGGAGTCCTGGCCCTGTTGCTCTGGGTCACACAAAGGACCTGTAGCCCTGATGCCAGGGTCCCAGTTCCAACCCCAAGTACCTGCCAGTTGTCTCTACTCTCTCAGCAGCAGTTCTCATTTCTCTACACAGGGCTCAAAGCTTTCCCCTGATGAAAGGCACAGGCCCTCCTGAAGCCAGTTTGGCCCAAAGGCAAAGCACTCCTTGGTTCTCAGCTTTCTGGAACTCTGAGAGGCAAAGTTCTCCCGCCTCTCTCAGGCTAGATCTTTCCTGACTCTTCTCAGGGCTGGGCTGGCCGCCCCACGCCCAGCTCAGCTGGCCCTAATCAGCCCTTTGCTAGCCCAGCCATTGGTGTTCTTCGCAGGTGCTACCATTTGGAAAGGGCCTGGCTCCTTACTTATCAAGCAGCTTTCTCTTGAGCCTCAGGTGCACCACGACAGACTCCTTGGGAGAGTCTAGAAATCTGCAATCTCCAAGATATCCCCATCCAGAAGGGACCCAGAGAATGACTTGCAACAAGATATTAAATACACGTGGAGCAGATTTATTAACAGGAAATAAAGTGACAAATTCTTCCAACAGATCATTCCTTGAGAGTTCCCACTCAGCAGGGGCAGGATTATTGGTATTGCTGAGAACTGAGAGTGACCGATAATGACGCTCTCGGTTCTATTCCGATAATTCTCGGTATCAGCAATATCAGTCCTTTTACATTATTGGTATTGAATTAATGTTAAAGATCCAATATTGATAGTCAATAGATCCGATAAATGGAGATCCAATACTGATATACAACCGATACTGAAAATTTGCCCAAAGTCCCATCCCTACCACTCAGCATTAGCACAGTCTTTCTTCACGAAAAAAGGGGGGGGGGACTTAAGTCACTTGAGTTCTGTGCTCAATTCTGGAACATCAACAAGATTTTTAAGGCAACTTAATTACCCTAGTCAGATTGCTATTGTCATTGGCCACAATCCTGAACCCCTCTGCGTGGAATCAGCACAGGATCCATGTGTCACAATACATTCCCAATGGACATGCGCGAAGGTTGTGCAGGCATGGGATCGGCCCAAGTGTCTAGCAATGAATGACAAAGGTGGGGAGTCTCTCCACTGATCTCATTTGGCCAACTTGTAGAAGTGAAGTAGGGTGTTTTAGGACTGGGTAAAACCATGGCTTGGGAGCTGCATCTGGCTCTCCAGAAGTTCTAGAGCAGCTGTTAACCAGGGCCAGTCCCAACTCCCAAGCCTTGTGCTGCATTAATGCTCCTCTGTCATAGCTCACTGCACCTCTGTCTCAGATGACAAATCACAGTAACGTCTCACAATCTCAGTAGCCAAGACCAAAGCAGCAGCTCCACTAGCCAATCATGAAGCAGGAGAGACTGAGCTTGACAGACATTTAAAAGTGGCCCGAAATGAACAAAGGTCTTGTGGCTCTCTCCAATTGGAGACTGAGTATTACCTAATGTTACAGGATCGGGTAAAGTACCGCCATTTCAATGTGTTTGTGCATGTACTTATTTCAACTCTACCTAGCCTCTTCTAGTATGGCTATGCCCCTTCAGGTAAAAGCCCAGGGGGCGGTATTGACCCTAGAAAAGGATGGCAAGTCACCTTCCCGAAAATGAGAACCAGAGATTTTATTCTCTACAGGATGACATCCAAGATTATGCATGAATCATAAGAGTATCCCAGTGCTGATGCTACCATTGCAATACTGCCCCAAAGCACACTGGACGTGTTGGTTTCAGATAGGACAGGCTTTATGAGAAAAGCACTGGCCACGTCCATACGAAAATCCCTCCGTGTTAAGTTATTCTCTATAATTAAATAAGTTGATAGAAATGAGATGAAAACTCTGAATCTCTAATATGAATACAATGGACTGTAAAATGCATGCACCAGTTTATTTAGCATCCATAAGATCAATAACCACCTCTTGCCCTTTAATTGGAATCTAGTTAGCCTTTGGTACAAAGCTACAGATCCTAATAATTCATTATTCCCCATAAAGAATCCAGACATCTCCCCGCAAGGCTCCGAATTGTGCCATTTTCTTGTACTTGCATGAGGTCAACCAGTCCGATTGGTTCAGCTGAAGTTACTAGCAAACCATATGCTATTGAAGATAGAAGACTTTCGCCATCGATGTAACAATGGCTTTAATGCTGCCAATAACCAGGATCAATTGTCCACTTTACCTGCCCTCTTGGATGGGTGGAGTGACTGCACTCCATTGATTCCATCAATTCTGTAGCAAACACAAGGCTGACTAATGGATTGCTGGACTGAGTGCTCGAATTCAAGATAACAAACAAAAAATATATGAATTCACATCCCACATTTAAAAGCAACGATTGAGCCGACTCCGCTGTCTTGACTCACACTGGTTATCTCAGGGATGTCGATGGAACTACTTGGTAAATTTAATCCCCTAAGGCCAGATCCTAAAAACATGCTTTTAAAGCATATGGCGAGGTCAATTGACTTCAGTGGAATGGGAGGAGTTTTATTGAAATTTATATTCCACCCCATCCCAAAGACTCAGGGTGGGTAACAGTATACAAGATATTGAAAAACGAGTATGAAATCAAAACAGAAGCATTACAATACAAAATTATTTTTAAAAATAAAATAAAAATCTAAAGCTCCCCACTCCCCCGCTACAACATATACGCTCTGGGCCCCTCATATCTTAGGGACTGCCTCGCCCTCCGCACCCCAGGATGACCCCTTTGGTCTGCCGGGGGCATCTTCCTAGAGGTCCCCCGTGTAAAACGGGGGGCCACAATGGAACGGGTGTTCTCGGTGGCCGTGCCGTGACTCTGGAGCTCCCTTCCGGAGGAAGCCCACCTGGTGGCTTTTTGCCGAGCCTGTAGGTCTGTTGGCTTTTTGCCGAGCCTGTAAGACCTGGCTGTTTGCCCAGGCCTTCAGAGGGGATGATGGGAGGATGGGGTAGTGGGGGGGGGGGAATGTGTTTTAAAATATTGTTTCTATTTTAAAAATTTTATTGTTGATACTTTGCCTTTGTAAGTCACCCCGAGATGCCATGGCATGAGGGAGTGACTAAAAAATGTAAAGAAATAATAATAATAATAAATAATATACACGTGGTTGTCAAAGCCGGGGGCATGGAAGTTATTGTAGGGGGAGAGGGGACATGAAGAGGATCGCAACTGGTAAATACCTAATCCCACCTTCTGACTAAGGTGGGGAGAATCTCCAAAATAATGGGGTGGCAAATGGGGGAGGGGGGGAGGGTGTCAAAGAACAAAAGGAAAGAGAAATGGGAAGCAACAAGAGGGAGTGGGAGGGAGATCAAGTTGTCTGTGTGTAGGGGGCAGGGGTTCAAAAAGGTTCAAGGACCACCGCTCATTCTGTTTCCCCTAGGGGCAGGAATTCCGGTTCTCCCAAGAACCAATATTGCCGGTATTTGGGTGTACTGGCTTAATCCGATAAATCCAATATTTACCTGTACCAGCATACCAGATCTTTAACATTGGCCGCTTTACCGGATTTTTTTACATTGCAGTCATTAAAGTCAATAGCTGCTATAATAGCCACAATGTAAAAAATCCGGTAATGTGGCCAATGTTAAAAATCCAGTATGCCAATACCAGTAAATCCGATACCAGGACAATCCGATATCGGTAAATCCGGTATCCAGTATTCTCCCCGGTGTCCTACCCCTAGTTTCCCCCTTTGGTGACAATGGGGAAAAACACAGCAAACATGGATGATTAAACCCACACAATGCCTGGCCAAATAAGAAAGTCTTGCATCTCTTCCAGAAAAGGTTCAGGCCTGGGCGGGAGGTGAGCTGGAAGTTCCAAAGTTGTGGAGAAGCCCCTGAGAACACCTCTCTCTCATTGTTTTTAGACGAGGGTGCTGAAAAGAGCCTCCTGAGCCGTGCATTAAGAGAGAACCCGCGTTAAGAGAGAACCTGAAAATTGAGGTCTCTAGAACGCAACTCTGCAAAGCACAACATCTCCAGCCACCGCCGTTGCTGGCAACAGGGAGCACGTCACTTCCAGCAACACAGCTTCTCTCTTAACATGCGGCTCAGGAGGCGCATTTCAGCGCCCTCATCTAAAAACGGCCTATGTGACCAGGTCGTATCAACTTGGCGCATGCATGGAGCGTGTAAGAGGTTGATCTCAGCTGACCTTAAGGATTGTGATGGAGCATAGGGGACAGGTCCAGGCTGTTTAAAACTTTATAGGTCAGTAGGGTCACCCCAGGCATGAATTTCACCTGCTAAGTTTAACTCAAGACTGTATTAGCTAAAATGTACCATCTTAGCTTTACTATGGTTGTTAACAAGATATTGCCCCCTATTATCCCTAGATTCACCTGCTTGTCTATGATGTGGCTGCCAGATAGTCACCATGGGGCTGTTCTGGGGCCACTCCACATGGTGTCAACCCAACCAATCTGGAGTCCCACCATGCAGGCAAATTTAGGGCAATGGGTGCTCCCAGGGCCGCATCCCATATGATGGTGCGCAGGCAGCCTCCACACACATTTACACCATGGATTCATAGGCATGGCCTAGGCAAGAGCAACCTCACCTCGATGGTGGAGGGGGGCGGGCAGTGAGAAGGTGGACCATGGAGGGAAGGAATGCCTGTCTGCTTGTTGTGGTCCCCATGCAGGACCTGCAAGAGGCTGCTACATGGAGCCACTACAGACTCCAGTGGGCTCACGGCCCCTGTATTAACACACTATGCCGCAGCACTAGTACTGTGCCTTTGGGTTCAGATAAAACACAAACACAAAAAGTCTTTTTTGTCTTCAAGACACAAAGCACTGGAATTCTTTTGGTATGTGCTAGTGTGTTTTGTGCCTCTCAATGTCAGCTTCTAGTTTGATGTTTTTAATTGCTGGTCTAGTTGTTTGGGCATCTTTCAAGTTTCATGGTATGTGGTGCTGCACAGGAGGGAGCTTAGCCTCAACGAAGGTGATCCGTAGGAGTAGATTGGGGTTTTGAATGAGACTTATACTGGATCTTTAAGTGTTTTGAGGTGTAGGGGCTTGGTCCATTTCAACAGGCAGGGGGAAATGGAGCTACATCCAGAGGGGATGATGGGATGGGGTGAGGTCATAAGATACCCCTGACTGATGCTCTGGAGCTCACGGATATGAGGGTCCTTTGTTGTTTGTTGTGGGGTCATCACCTACACACACACAGCGCTGCAACCCCTTACACCCAGAAAATCTGCTTACCTACTCTCCCCCATTCTTTTCAACCAACCGTAGCAATGACCAGATTTTCCCCGTAAAAAGATTCCAAAATTCCAAGACACAAAACACAACCACAAACAATGGGTACTGAAACCAGAACTGAAGTCAGAAATGCAAATTTGCACATGGCAAAACCATACTAGAGCTATGGTAGCCGTCGGGAGAGTATCAGCTAGTTATTACGATTTCCTAGGGGTGTACATAGGGATGCTGTAGCTGCGGGTTTCCTGGACTGAGCAAGGGGTTGGACTAGATGACCTGATGTACCTTCCGACTCATACGATTCTATGGCTCTACAATTCGTATCATTTTAATTGATTACAAAAGCAAATCGAGCCCCATATGCTTTTAACAAAAACGAACGAATAAGCAAATATTAATTTTATTTCATTCATTTTTACTTCTCATTTTTGCATTTTATTTTATTAAGAATAATTTAAAAAAATTAAATCACTGTGCATGACCAAAGTGGCCACAAGCACCATTCTGCGCGTACGGACTCTTTTCAAAAATGGCACTGGCGCTATTTTGGGAAAGGGTCTCGCATGCGTAGAAGAGCCACCGGAGGCCACTTTGCACATATCTGGTGATTTTTTTAAAAATGTATTATTCGTTTTCACCAAATAAAATGAAAAAATAAATGAAAATGGTAGAGTCTTTTACGTAAGCCTCCCAAAACAAGACTTTTTTTTGTAAACAAAAACGAATGGTGGGCCTTCTGCGCACCCCTGCCTCCGAATAAGGCGTTCAAAAGCTGCCTGCGAGGAAGATCTATCAGTCATAGAGGCTGAGAAGATTACAGTCTAAAGAATGTAATGCAAATGTACCGAGTTATGTTAATTCCAGTTCTCATTACCGCCATTGGCACTGCCTACCATGGATTCATATTCCACCCATTTTCTGTCCTCATTACATCCCCTGTCGGTAATAGAAGCCTCAATCCCCCTCAGGCACAAGACCAGACCAACCATCATCACTTCAGTCTTGCCCGGATTCAGCTTCAATTGGCTCACCTTCATCCAGTCTGACAGCAGCCAGGCATCGGGGGAGCACCAAGACTGCAGGGCCAGAGTCGGATTAAAAAAGAGACAGAGCCGGGTGTCATCAGCATATTATTATTCTTTATATAGCCCCAGCAGTGTCCCTGGCACTGTACGGTCAAGTGCAGTTTCCATACCATACCCATGGCGAAAGCCTGACTGAAACAGGTCCAGTTAGGGGTGTGTGTGTCATTATCGTTATTGCAATAACAAAAACAACAAATTAATAATAACCAAAATAGAAACAAAAACATTTTGTTTTTGAAATAAAAGGGGGAAACTGAAAAATGTACGTATGACTAGAACTTTTTTTTTCTTATTCAATTTTAATGAAACTTGGGGAGGTTGTACCCCCACTGGAGGGCATTATGTGTACCCATTTTTGAAACAATTTTTTAAAAGGTAGCCGATTTTAGAAGCAAGTCAATGTTGTGATTTTAAGGAAAGCTCCATACACATTCATGGCTACAACTTCTTTATCTTCCATCCAATTTGCATGAAACCTGTAAATACTATGTCCCTCCACAAGCTTAACGTGTCTGCCAATTGTCAGAAAGATTGGATAAAGGGACCTGATGGTATAAGCCATTAACTTGAAAATACTTTTCCAGCTGTACCATATTTATATTGCATCCTGTTTATAGGACATTTGGCAGGAATGTATCATATACCTTCCCTGTCATCTCTTCCAAACTACAGGACAATTTGATAAAGGAACCCAATTTTATAAGCAATTGAGGTTGTCCCTTTGAAGACCATTATTCAGATAAATAGCAGCACATGCAGTGCCAGTCAGAGGCAGGCACCTGGCATGGCAGGGGGAGGGAGGCTATAGGAGGGAGGATGTGGACCAAAAGACAGACAGGCACATTCACTGGCGAATTACTGCATGCGTCCAGCTTTATGGGACCAATCGGTATAAGATCTCACCAGGGATGCAAATATCACTCACTTTCTCGCAAGAATGGAAAATCAATTCTTGTGTCACCCCTCATTACCACGTAATGCTGAAGTGCAACATTTACCAAATCATTGATTAGTATTTATTAGGGGTGGGCATGCCGGTAAATCCGGTATCCGATAATGCCGGTACTGGGCGTACCAGCATTATCGGATTCAACCCAGTAAATCCGGTCCCATTACCGGATTCCGGGTACCGGATTTTTTTACATTGCAGCCATTTAAATGAATGGCTGCAATGTAAGTCCCACCCAAAAAGTTTTTTTAAAAACCCTCCCCAAGTCCAGGCTGCGCGGGTGGAAGGGGGGACACCCCCCCCACCCTGCCCAGCCTGGATTTTTGTTAAAAAAAGAGCCCCCCCCAGCACCAGCGGCCGCGGCGTCCCCGCAGCCGTCGGTAAGTATAGACCCGATCCCTGGGGGGGGTGTTTAACACCCCCCAGCCCCC
>QEPC01001301.1:1799270-1838334 GCA_003113815.1 Sphenodon punctatus
GCGGCGGCCCCAGCGGCGAGCAGCAAGGCAGGTGGTGATAGGAGCGTCGGCGTGGAGACCAGCCCCCCCCCGCACCGGCAGCGAGCAGGTAAGTCCGATGGAGATGGAGATGGGCTCCCTGCAGGCAGGGATGGGTTTTGAACCGGAGTCACTATAATGCAGCCTGGAGTACTGGCCTTGATTGCCTTCTTTTAACATGCCATGATCAATAAGGGTATCTGCAGCTTTTGTACTTGTCTTTGTTAAGCGCCACACTGGTGGCAACGAAATGAGTTTTGTGAATTAAAAACAAAACATTTTTTTCTTCAGGGGAAAAAAAATATTGCAAAAAGTTGTTCTCTTGTTTTTAAAAAAATCAATTGCATGTAAGATACCACTTTTAACCAGCTCAATTCTGCACCCTTTCTGCTCAAAGAACTCCAATGAGACAGGAGATTGTGTGTCGTTTATGAATCTGAGTATCACGGCCCAGGTCTCAAATCCATGATCCTAGGGTTCCTGGAGCAATGCCCAAACATACAGTGCCAATGCTCTTCCAGACTTCTGGTTCAACTATTCCCCCCCTTGGGCCTAGCTGCACTGACCAGTCCACACCGACCTCTAGTTGTCACTTTCCAGGCTTGTGCTGCACAACCCTGGCTTCATGACTAACAGGAAGAAAAGTGGAACAACTCCATCCACTCTAGTTCCTCTGCCCCACTTCCTGTTCTGCACCATGTCTCCTTGTTCCCTAGCCTTTGTTTCCTTGTCCTACAGCTTTGTTCCAATCTTGTCCCCCTGCTTCCCCAGTCTTGGATCCTTGCAGCCCAGCCTCATTCCCTCAGTATTGCTCTTCCTGCCACGTCCCTCAACAGTGCTCTTCCTGCTTCTCCTAAAACTTCCCTCCTTGGACTGACTCCCTGATTTTATCTTTGGCCCCAGCTCTTTGACCTGGCTTTGGTTCAGTCACCTGGTTGCTGACTCCCAGCCTGACCTCGATCCCGGCATCTTGTCCCGACCCAGCCATTCGCCCACATCCTGAATGCTCCCTTCGCTCCACACTCTGGCAGTGACTGGATAAGAAAACTAATCTCAAAGCACATTTTTTAATATTTTTTTTGCATCACAGCGTAAGACTAGAGCTGAAAGGATGATTCATGGTGAATGCCATTTTAATCTAAAACAGCTGATTCACCACATCCCAACACAAGGCAGAAACCTATCCGTTTATCACCATATTAGTTTGTTCACATTTGAAAATGCCCTTCCAGTAGGTACCTTCAGTCATTTCTAGGGGTGGGACTATTGGTATTGGATTAATCCTATAATACCGATAATTGTCGGTATCGGTATATCAAATTTTTAACATGGCTGGTTTTCTAGGATTTTTTTACATTTAACAATGGCCGCAATGTTAAAGATCAGAGAAAATCAACAATGTTAAAAATCCAATACACTGATAAATCAGATATTCGATCATCTTATTGTTTGTGTATTTTTTGCAATGGCCTTTGGTCACGGATAATAAAATGAACTGAATTGATATTAGATTAATCCGATACCGATAAAACCAATAACCGATCATTCCCCTGGAATCCCACCCTTAGTCATTTCTAGGGGTGGGAATTTCGGTTCTCCCGAGATCCGATATTGCCAATATTTTGGTGTAGCGGCTTAATCCGATAAATCCGATATCCCCCCGCTAGGTGCCTCGTGCGCTGCGGGGGAAGGTTGGGCCCGCCTCTACAAGGAATGAAGCATCAGGGGGTCTCTTTATTTTCCCGCTGAACGCGGGTCCAGATCAGGATCAAGCTGGCTGCAGCGGGGAAGCTGCAATCCTTCTGGATTGCAGTTTGCAAACGGTGGAGACGGGGCCGCGAAAAGGCGCCTGCCTGATTGGCCAGCATAGGCCATGTGGTGCAGCGTGCCGTGCAGCCCGTCACTTGGTTGGCAGCGTGCTGCAGAAGAGGATGGTTTGGTCGGCACTCCGGGGATTAGTATAAGGATTCCCCCTCCTCCCTCTTGACCCCCCCTCCTTTTCTATAAAGTTGAGCGGTTTGGAGCAGGGAGGCGGGGCGGCAAGGGGGTGTTTTCCAACTGCGTCGGGGGTTTTTCTTGACGAGAGGGATTCCCCTCTTCCCTCCCCCACCCCCAATCGCTGTGGGATTTTGCTCGGGGAATTGTCGGGTGGCAGGGTGGGGGGTGCTTGCCTGAAGGGTGTTGAGTAGCGGGGCAGGATTGACCCTAACCCCCCACTCCTCCTCTGTGAACGAAGGGCCCAAACCAAGGTTCAGTTGGGAAATATTCGGACCTGGCCTGAAGGGTGCCAGGGTTGGTAATGGAAGTGGTGATTTGGGGAGAGTCAACACGGCTGTGCTGGGGTTTCCTCCAACTGGCCAGTTGGAAAGTTTAGCCCCTGCGCAGGGCCAGATGGTGGATGGGTGCAGGGCCTGCACAGCAGGAGTAGGAGCGGGTTCAGGAGAGATGGAAGGGCCTTCTGCCATGGAGGAATTGTTGAGACAGGCTGGTGCCGCTTTGCAAACAGAGGGCCCCGCGCCACCTGGTGGGCAGTTAGTGGCAGCACAATCCTGGCAGCCAGGTCAGGCTGCATCAAGTGAGGGGTGCCAGGACAGTCAAGGGCAAGGGTTGTTACAGACACTGGAGGCCAGGATGAGTGCATGGGATGGAGTCATGGGAAGGCTGATGGAGGCTGGCTTCTTGAATGCTGCTCCAGGGCAAAGGGTGGGCGCAGCAGAAACTGGGGTTGTCAGTAACCCTGACTCTGTTTTGTCCCAGCCTAGCACAAGTGCAGCAGGTGGGCATGGTCAAGCAGCAGCTGACGGGGCCGCTGTGGCGAGCAGACAAGCTGTCGAGGAGCTCGCAAGAAAGGTGGACCGCATGGAGGAACAGATGACCCGGATTTCAGCCTTACTGGAGGCGAGGGGTCGGGTTGCGACAGCGAGTGTGCCTCACGTCGCACCGGCCCAAGCTGGATTACCTGCGCAGGTGGTCACAAATGTGGGGGATGGTGAGTATGTCGGGCAGAGTGGTGCAGCTATAGGGGGCTGTGCAGTGTGTGTCTCGGGAGTCCCAATTGCAGGGAGGGGGAACTGAGACGGCATTACCATCCATTGGCAACCAGGTTTCACCCTCGCAAGCAGAGGGGACAGTGGGCCTGGTACCTGGGGCATTAGTGCAGCAGCAGGCACCGGGCGTGCCATCGGTGCCGGATCCCAATGTGAAGCTCGAGCCCAGGAAATACGAAAGGGCGAAGAGAAGAAAGATAGATAGGAACTGGGCAAATTGGGAGTCGACATTTATAATTTATGCCGGCGTGATCATGCAGGCTTTTCCAGAAAGGGCTGTGGCCCTCTGGAAATATTTTGATATAGTCAGGCGGGCCTACCTGACTAAGGAGGGGTTCGGGTGGCTAAGATATGATGAGGCGTTTAGGCAGAATGCCTCCATCATGCCAGAGGTCAGATGGGATGTAAAAGACCATGACCTCTGGATAGAGTGCATTCAAGAGAAAGATGTCGCCAGAGCGGATAGCGGCCACGTCATAGTGAAAGGTGGTGGACAGCCCACGGATAATTTTTGCGGCGAGCTGCCCAAGAAAGGTGGTCCCGGGCTGGCATGCTGGGACTTCAATGAGGGATCTAGGTGTTTTCGTGCCACTTGCAGATTCAGGCATTCTTGCCTGCAGTGCGGTGGGCCCCACCCCTTTTCTAACTGTCCTAGATGAAAAAGTGGGGGACAGAGGGGTAAGCGCCCCTTTCCTGGGGGAGGAGCACGAGGTGGTGGTCCCCCCCAAGCAGGTGCTAACAAGGGCACCAACGCCAGTTAAGAGGTGGGTTCTTGAGGAGCTGTTGGTTGATTACCCGTTAGAGGGGGTCGCATGTTATGTAGTTGAGGGGGTCGCGTGTTATGTAGTTGAGGGGTTCCGTTACGGTTTTCAGATTCCATTTCAAGGGGTTCGCGAACACATGTCTGCGCGAAACTTGAAATCGGTGAGGGGTTTAGAGGAAGTTATGGGAAGAAAGATAAATAAAGACGTTTTGGAGGGCAGAGTTGCTGGCCTGTTTCACAGTTTGCCATTGGGGAACTTGAGAATTTCGCCGCTGGGTATTGTTCCCAAGAAGGCACCCGGGGAGTACAGGCTTATTCACCATTTGTCTTACCCCAGAGGGTCTTCTGTGAATGATGCTATCCCGCATGAAATATGCACAGTGCAGTACGCTTCATTCGATGTTGCAGTAGAACTGGTTCGTGAATGTGGAAAGGGGGCGCTGATGGCAAAGAGCGACATCAAATCTGCATTTTGTCTTTTGCCAGTCCACCCGAGGGATTTTGACCTACTTGGGTTTTCATTTGGGGGCCAGTTCTATTATGACAAGGTTATGCCAATGGGATGTTCCATCTCATGCGTGGCCTTTGAGAAATTTAGCACAGCGTTGGAGTGGATTGTAAAGCGGAGGGCGAGGTCTGGCCGCGTGACACATTATTTAGATGATTATTTGTTCATAGGGGAGGCGGGAGCTACGACGTGTGGTGATTTGTTAGGTCTGTTTAGGGACGTGGCTCAGTTAGTCGGGGTGCCTTTAGCAGAGGAAAAAACCGAGGGACCTGCATCTGTAGTGACTTATCTAGACATAGAATTAGACTCGGTTAGAGAGTTGTCGCAACTCCCTGAGGGTAAAGCTTGCGGAGTTGCAGAAGGAAGTACAAGTTTGTAGAGCTGCCAGTAATGTAACGTTGAGAGCACTGCAGTCATTGCTTAGTAAGTTAAACTTGCCGTGTTGTCGCTCCAGGTCGGGCTTTTCTATCACGGTTATATTCCAAGACAACAACAGTGTCATTGCCTCACCATCATATCCGGGTTATAAAGGAAATGAGGGAGGATTTAGATGTTTGGCTGGAGTTTTTAAGGTCTCACAATGGGGTTAGCTTGTGGCGCGACTTGTACTTGCTTGAGGTGGAATTGCAGGTCCACTCTGATGCAGCCGGTGCGGCTGGGTTGGGAATTTATTTTCAGGGTTGTTGGTGTGCCGAGAGATGGCCTGCGCAGTGGGAGGACTCAGGAATTTTGAGGGACTTGACCTTTTTGGAATTATTTCCTATCGTGGTTGCTGTCCGTTTATGGGTGGACTGTTTCCAGGATAAGAGGGTTGTGTTCTGGTGTGACAATTTAGCTGTGGTTCATGTGGTTAATTCTTTGTCCTCCAAGTCTGAGAGAATTATGCGCCTCATTAGGGTGTTCGTGTTGTGGTGTTTGCAGCATAATATAGTTTTTACTACAAGACATGTTCCAGGAGTCCAGAATGAGATAGCTGATGCTCTCTCTCATTTGCAGATGCAGTGTTTTTGGGAGCTTGCTCCCTTTGGGAGGAAAGAGCAGGACTTCGTCCCCAGACAGCTTTGGAGCCTAGAGCTGATGGACACTGTGAAGGGTTCTGTGTCCCCTGCGATGTGGTTGGCATACGAGAGAGCGATCAGGGAATTTTTAGGGTTTGCCCGGTCCCGTGGGTGGGTGTTAGTGATCCCAGTGCCCCTGGACCAGAGGGTGCAGTTCGGGCTTGAATTGCACAGGAAGGGTTTAGCAGCAGGTACCATAGCCACCAGATGGTCTGCTTTGGCTTTTATGGCTAAGTTAGTGGGGGTACAGGATTGTGAGGTGTCCTCAGTACTTAAAGCAATGGTTGTTTCATGGAAAAGGCAGGGCCCTGTTCCGGTTGATCGTAGGGTCCCCTTATCCGCCAAGAACTTGGCTGATGTGGTAAGCAAGTTGGGGGAGGTGTGCTGTGATCCCGCGGAGGTATGTTTGTTTCAGGCAGCGTTTGTGGTTGCCTTTTTTGGGGCTATGTGAATTGGTGAGTTGGTAGTTAAGTCTCGGAATGATAGGTCAGGAAGAGAGTTGCAAGTGGGTGATGTAACTATGACGGGGGTAGGTATGGAGATTAAGATTCGTTTATCCAAAACTGATCAGTTGGGAAGGGGAGCTAAGGTGGCTCTGGCCCGGTCGATTGAACCGCTTATTTGCCTGGTGGTATGCACGGAAAATAATTTAAAGGTCAGACCAGGTTTGCCTGGCTCACTGTTCATACACCAGTCGGGTCTCCCTTTGACCGCTATCAATTTGTGGCGGTATTAAAACGTTGCCTCGGGCTACTGGGGTTGTCGGGGGTGGTGTTCAGGTCTCATTCATTTAGGATCGGAGCAGCCTCAGCTGCGGCTGCAGCCGGTCTCCACCCCCCTGAGATCCAGAGGGTAGGTAGATGGCGTTCTGGGTTTTTTAAGTCATATGTTCGTCTGTTTCCAGTATTATAGACTTTGGTTCGGGCAACGTGTAAGTGTGATTTGTTTTAATTCTTTTTTCATAGGAGGTGGCCGTAATCTCCAGGGAAAGGGAATCTGGATCATCGGCCACAGCTTTGTCAGGTGGGCAGCTAAACGGGTACAGGCAACTAGCTGGGGGACACAGCTTGGTCTGGCCTCAAAGGGTTACGCTGTGTGGGAAGGAAGGAGAGGGATGCTGTGGCCTCAGCTTATGCCCTTAATGTTAGGCTGGGCAGGTAGATCTCACCCGGATGTGATTTTAATCCATCTGGGCGAGAATGACTTTTTAAGGGGATCTGGGCTGGACCTGTCAATAATAAGAAGACAGGATTGGGTCTGCTTGAGGGAGCTTTTCCCGCAGGCCATTCTTGTTTTTACAGAAATGTTGCAAAGAATTAAGTGGTCAGGAGCCACTAATCCTAGAGCAGTGGATAGAGCTAGAAAAAAGGTTAATGGGGAGGTCAGGAAATGGATTACCCCCCTGGGTGGGATCTGGCTCTGTCATCCTGAAATTCGATGAAACAGGCCAGAGCTTTTTTGGCAAGATGGGGTGCATTTATCTGAAAAGGGACTGGATTTGTATATTGGGAACATAAAAAGGTTATTACAAAGGCTGGTGTAAACAGGGTGGTTGGGCAGATGTGATTCGCTTAGTTGATTTGGGTTGATTAAGGGGCTGGTGTTCAAGCAAGCGCAGCTGCTGAACTTGTGGCGGTGTTCAGTACCATAGGGTTAAACTGGAAAGGGCTTTATAGCTGGGGTGTATGGGCAGATGATTGGGTTCATTCTGCAACGTGTACCTGGTGGGTAATTTAGGGGATGGGCGCCCCAAATTATCACAGGATGGAAGGCCAGGCGTTGTGTGCATACGGGTAGGATTTAAGCGGTCCCGAGGTTTGCATCAGCAACGTCTGTCCTTCGGAAAAAATGAATAAGTCGGTCCATTGGAGGGGAATTGGACTGGTATCTCCAATCCAGAATGTTGGCATTATGGTACTGAACGCGGGTGGGGGTGAGAGATAGTTGAAAGGTTAAGTTATATCATCTCTTCACCCCCTCCCCCCTTGTTATTCACCCAAGTTAATTTGGTTAAGTTTTAATCAGAATCTAATTGGCATTCTAATTGCCTCACAATTTGGCATGGGAAACGATTTGAATTAGGGTAATTGGTTTTTAATTCTATCCACCGTTATTCATAGTTGTTAATTCAGTTCAATTGGCTTAATTGGTTTTCTTGTTTCTTAACAGGTTATTAATTAAATTCGGCTTCAATAAAACAGCTGCAGCCAGTTTTACCCATATCCTTTGTGTCTGTGCCTTATTCCTATTGCGGGGGCAATTTACCTGTACTGGCATACTGTATTTTTAACATTGGCCATGGTACCAGATTTTTTTTACATTGCGGCCATTGAAGTCAATAGCCGCAATGTAAAAAATCCTGTACCGCAACCAATGTTAAAAATACGGTATGCCGATACCGGTAAATCCAGTACCAGGGAGATCCGATACCGGTACATCCGGTACTTCCGGTATTCTCCCGGGTGTCCCACCCCTAGTAATTTCTCAAATTTCCAATATGTACGGGTATGTTTGGCACTTTGAAGGAAGGCCTGGTACAGACGGACCAAACACAACAGGTGCAGTAGCACTTCCTCCTCCTCTTCCCCCAGATTGGAGAAAGAGGACTAGAAGGTGAAAAGGGCATGAGGCCACAAGCCAGGAAAGTGACAACACTACAACACAAAAGTACCAAAAAGTCACAGAGAGTACAAAAACAGTCACAGAAGCCATGGAAATTTTGACAGAGTGCTGAAAGACTACGGAGGTTGAAAAACCAGCCAAAAACCATAACCTGCAATCCCCAAAGCAACAGAATCGCAAAACATGTTTCAGACTTGAAAAGTCAACTGAACATACAGCAACATCCCTGACATGACAGGATTTCCCATCTATTTGGATTTTGCACTACAGCAGACACCAGCTAAGGGTGCATTCACTGTTAGGGCCCTGATGAAGAAAGGAATGGTCACTTCTAATTTAGGGAGCTTGTGGTCTTGCATCAGCCTAGATTCTTTTACCAGCTAGTACATTTTTTTCTTTGGGGGGGGCGGAACTGGTGAACTGTGCACAGAATGACATGTTCTGAGCGTGCAGCTTGGAAATTGTAAATTAAAAGTTAAAATATGCAAAGGAAACCTATTTAATGCTGTATAACAGCTCTTTGGAATCCAATTTAATTTCTGGCCTCCTTGAGTAACTTTTTCAGTAATATATGGTGTTTCTCATTTCAACAATTAAAAAACACATTTGTACCCCTTGGGTCATACGGTGGTTTTCTATTGTCCTTAATATTCTGCTACTTTAACCATTGGGTTTGTGGGCCTTGGGCTTTAACAAACTCCTCTTGTAATTAATGATGTTTGGTTCATTTATCCATAGCTCCTGGCTGTTCAGAGTTGCAACTCTTTAGTTTCAAACTAAATGGGAGATAGTTTAGTTGGCACTGCGACCAACTTTGAGAACTGAATGCAGAACTCCCACCAGAATTACAACTCCCCTGCAAATGATTTCGCGCATATGCATGCATATATGGCCTATTTCCGTTCAGTCTATAGCAAGGGTCAGCAAAGTTCCCAACCACAAGAGCAGCATATCAAGGGGTACAGCCACACGATACACCTACCATGACTTGGGAAGCCTTACCATGCAATGCAGTGCATCATGTGCCCGGTAGCCGCCAGATGTCCCCTCCCAAATTAAAGATTTTGAAAAGATTAAAGGTAACAAATAGGCGCCACTGGCACCACATTTTCCCTGGCTCCCGATGCAAGCGGGGACTCTCACTCAGTCTCGGGAGTCAGGCGGGGGTGAGGTGCACGCCGCACTGGGGCCGGGTACAGGCAGGCACACTTACTGCGACGGCAGACAGCAGTGGGGAAAAGTGCCTGGCCTGCAACAACGCAGCAGGCACACATGCTGCTGCACCACACCTCCCTTCCCTCTCGCCACTTGAGTTTCCCTGGGCGGACAGTGCTTCCTGGGCCAGCTGAGGTTGCGCTGCTGAGCCAAGCGGCTCACCTCTCTTAAATTACATATTTTGGGGACTGTCTCATATCTGTGGATAAAGGTGAATTTTATATTGATTCAATATACTGTACGCAATCTGAAATTATTAAGGAATGCTTTTCTTAGCAGTTTTGTCAACCGACATGCCCGAAGTACAGTCCAGAAATCTGCTGTGTCCAAGGAACATCAAATGTACAACTCAAGTAAATAAATAGTTTAAAATTGCAGAGTTAGGGTGATGTGTGAATTTGAGATCATTTTTTAAAAATAAATTTATTTATTTAAGTGCATAGACAAGTCATTACACTAAGAACACAGACAAAAACATATACACAATCAAAAACAGACACACAAACATGACTGCTTATCAAAATCCAGACATAGTAAAAAGAAACTGTCAATGAGATTAGGGGTCATAATAACATAAAGCCTCCCACCCATCTCCGAGGAGTACAAAGGCCATCCCTGATAAGAGAAGCTACCACAGAGGTCAAGAATCATAATGGCATGAGGCCCCCCTCCCATCTCCAGGAGGTAGAGAGGCCTTCCTGGCCGCCCCCAGAGCAAGTACTTTAAAGAGAAACCAAGCCACCCTCTTGGTCATAATTTCATCCCACCCTGACAAAAGTATCAGCAGGACCTGCTGGTCCAATCTTGATAACCAAAGATTTATATAAGGAGAGATCCATCTGGCTCAGAGGTCGGTATGCAATTCACAATAAAGTAAAATATGTTCAAGAGAGTCTACCGCCCGCAAGGGGCAGTCACATAGACAAGAGGACAAATGCCTCCCCTGGAAACGACCTTCCATCACTCTTGAAGGAAACACACCCATCCTCGCCATTGTGAAACACCTCCGCACACAGTGGCTCAGATGGAACTGTAAATACGAACCCGGGGACAGAGAATACTAATATAACCCTAAAACTGGGACCAGAGAAATCTTACATCTAAGAGAGGTCATTTCGTCTTGTACAGTAATATCAACCAGCCTTTGGTTAAAGAGGTTCCTTATACCCCTATAACTCAGGGAGTATAGACTATCTAGTGGAAGGCCCATAGCACATAACTTAGCCTTTACCTGGGTTACCCAAGGGTTGTCCTCCATAAGTACCAGAGTAGCCAGTGGGGCAACAAGTCCAAAATGGAGCTTCACCCAGTAACCAATGGCTATATGCCACACCTGAGCCTCAATAGGAATCAGACCACATTCCCTACGAAGGACAGCACTGGGAACATGGTTGGACAAGGCAAGCAGCAATCTTAAGAAGGTGGTCTGCACTAGGGGTGGGACTACCGGATCTACCGGTATCCGATACTGCCGGTATTGGGTGTACCGGCAGTTTCAGATTAAACCTGGTAATCCCAGTAAATTACTGGATTCCCCCCGTACTGGATTTTTTACATTGCAGCCATTCAAATGAATGGCTGCAATGTAAAAAAAACCACAAAAAAACAAAAACACTTTCCCTCCCCAAGTCCAGGCTGTGCGGGTGGAAGGGGGGACACCCCCCATCCACCCTGGATTTAAACAACAACAAAAATTTCCCCTAAGTCCCCTAGTGCGGGCTCTGGGCCACCACCGGCAACCCAGAGCCCGCATCAGCACTGCACAAGCAGGTAGGTGTACCGGTACTGTACTGATCCCTGGGGTGGGGGGTGATTTAACACCCCCACCCCACCCCAGGAATCATCCTACCCCCCCCCAATGCCATTGCTTACCTTGAGCTCTGGGTGGTGGTGGTGGCGGCGGCGCTCCGGCGGCTTCAGCGCTGGCTGTGGCTGCCGCCGGCTTCAGCACACTGCTATGCCTTCCGGAGAAACCCGGAAGTTCCCTGGAAGGCCTACTAGTGTCTGAAGCCGGCAGCCATAGCCGGCGCTGAGGCCGCCGGACCGCCGCCGCCACCGGGAGCTCAAGGAAGGTAGGCGATCCTGATGGGAACTTGGAAGTAGGGTGATCCCTGGGGTGGGGGGGGTGTTAACCCCTCCCCCACCCCAGGGATCATACAGTACAGGTACTTATACTTACCGGCTGCTGCTGGGACGGCCACTGGTGCTGGTGCGCTGGCTCTGGGTTGCCGGCGGTGGCCCGGAGCTGCAGTAGGGGACACTTAGGGGAATTTTTTTGTTTAAATCCAGGCTGGGCAGGGTGGGTGGGGGGTGTCCCCCCTTCCACCTGCGCAGCCTGGACTCGGGGAGGGAAACGCGGGGGTTTTTGGAGGGGTTTTACATTGCAGCCATTCATTTGAATGGCCGCAATGTTAAAAAAAAAAATCCGGTACCAGGAATCTGGTAAATGGGCCGCATTACCGGGTTGAATCCGATAATGCCGGTATGCCCAGTACTGGCATTATCGGATACCGGAAGATCTGATAGTCCCACCCCTACGTGTTCACCACTCACTCTTGCTGGACTCACTTCACTCCCTTGGCTTCCATGGCTCTGTCCTCGACTGTTTCTCCTCCTACCTCTCTGACAGCTCCGTCAATGTGTCTCTTGCCAACTCCACCTCCTCCTCCCTTCCCCTTCTCGGTCGGGGTTCCCCAAGGCTCTGTCCTTGGCCCGCTCCTCTTCTCTATCTATACCCTGTCCCTAGGCAAACTCATTGCCTCCCGTGGCTTTCAATATTTTATTTATTTTAAACATTTATACCCCACTCCTCCTGCCACAGGCAGCCCGGGGCGGCTAACAAATCAATCAATAAAAATACAATATAAAATATATAAAAATATTAAATAGCAAAAACAAACAATATCACCTCTACACTGATGACACTCAACTCTCTCTCTCTACTTCCTCTCTCTCTCCATCTGTTCAAGCTCACCTCATCAGCTGTCTCTCTGATGTCTCTACCTAGATGTCTCAACGTCAACTCAAACTCAACATGGCTAAAAAAAAACCTGTTCTCCCTCATCCCTGTTGATCCTTATTGACAGGGTCACCATCCTTCCCGTTCCCCCAAGCCCGTAGCTTAGGCTTCATCTTTGACTCACCCCTTTCTTTTAAATCCTACATCGACTCTGTTGCCAAATCCTGTCGCTTCTCCCTCCATAACATTGCTAACATTCACCCTTTTCTGTCTGTCTCCCCTGTCAAAACCCTTGTTCACACCCTGGTCATCTCTTGTCTCAATTACTCTAACCTCCTTCTTACTGGCTTCCCCACTCTCACCTTTCTCCCTTATCTCTGTCCAAAACTCTGCCACCAAGATCATCCACCTCGCCCGTCACTTTGACTATGTACAACCCCTCCTCTCCTCTCTTCACTGGCTCCCCCTTCCTGAAAGAATCCTGCACAAGCTAGTAGTCTTCACCTATAAAGCTCTTCACAAGATTGCTCCCCCCTACTTCTCTGCACTAAATTTCCCTCCGTACTCCAGTCTGTGAACTCCGCTCTTCCTCTGTCCCTTCTCTCACTCCCCCACACCTCCCCTAACCTCCTTTGTCCCTTCTCCCTAGCTGCCCCCCATGCCTGGAACTCCCTCCCTGTCCACATCCACCTCACCCCCACCCTTCATACCTTCAAATCCCTCCTCAAGACCCACCTCTTCCACTCTGCCCTCCCCAACTCCTCGCTCCCCTCTCCTAACTCCTGCTGATACTCTCCATCCAGTACAATCTGTTACCTGAGGTCTGTGTACTGATATCCTCAGCACATGGACCAGCCAGCCATCATTCTCAGCGTAACCAAGTCAAGCATGTGTACCTGAGACCTCGCATCTTCGTGAATGTTACACTCCTTGTGTCTCCCTCTGTTCCCCTTCCTTCATCTCTCACCCCCGTCTCTCAGATTTTATGTCCTAGGGCAGGGACCGTGTTTATTCCATTACTTTGTAAAGTGTCAGGTACATTGCTGGTGCTATATAAATGCTTGCTAATAAATAATAATAATAATAATATTGTCCTATGTTGTTTTCTTTGACCAATCTGCAACTGGATTGCATATTATTAAAGGAATCTGCATTCCAGCCAATAAGTGACGAAGAAGTACAAGTGAAAATGGAATGAAAGAAATGCATTACCACCTCTCAGGATTTGAAATGGATGGCAAAACTGTAAACAGCAAAGTGGTAAATGACAAAGAGGTAAATCAAGGAATGAAATGTTGATCGAGATATTGTTGTACTGAGAGGTTCTCGATTTGACTGAGATGGTAACAGGACCCAACACAAAGAGGAGAAGGGAGGTGGATGTAGCCATCCCCAATAAAGTATCTACTAATCCACTATGTATATGTGATATAAACAATTTTTAAAAATCAGAAAAATTCAATAAACTACAAGTGTTACCAAAAATGATCACATAAACCCAAATTCACATAAACCCAAACACATTTCAGGGGTAAACAGGCCCCCTTTCTCAATGGGTAAATATATATACACACTTATTGGCCACTTGATTTTAAAAACAAGAAGACAAATGTGCTCACATTTCTAGAAGCTAGTTCAGATCCTCTTATCTCACATGAGAAGAGGCTCTTGGTCTGCCCCTCTATCCTTTCAGAGCTTTCACAATAAGCACGGAGAAAAGGAATTCCATACACTGCTAAATGTAGTGATTGTAGCGTGTGGCTCTACTAGAGACTCTTATCCAAGGCGCTTATAACACCTCTCAAATTCCCAATCGGCATCCACCTGGGACATATTCCTTCAGGCATCAGGAACCGTATCAGGAACCAGGAATTTTTATCAGGAACCAGGATTTCTACGGGAATTCCAGTTTTGGCAAAATCTCATTTCAATCCTAATATTTTTGTATCAGGACTGAATATGAAAAGTCGAGGTTCAGTGCGCCCCCTAGGAAGTCTGGGG
Source organism: Sphenodon punctatus (assembly GCA_003113815.1). NCBI lineage: Eukaryota > Metazoa > Chordata > Lepidosauria > Sphenodontia > Sphenodontidae > Sphenodon > Sphenodon punctatus. The sequence goes on from QEPC01001301.1 coordinate 1,813,462, forward strand.
CACTGCCCCTCAGTCAGAACAAAGTAACCAAAATATCAAAACAACCAAATAACTGAACCCAAATTAACAAAATCATCAAAGTAAATGAAATACAACTATAGCCAAGTAAGAGAGAAGCAAACATAAAAAGAATTTACCCAGCCACCACTGAACCTGGAAGCAGGCTGCACGCCGCATTTCCACTATGGCCGCTGCTTTGAAGCCGCACTTCTGGGACCAGGACACTATATTAGTAACTACCACTCTGGGTTTCCAGAGGCAAGAGGAGCAGGATATTAAGTACAATAAAATAAATAATGAAGTAACTGCGCATGCACTATCTGTGCTCATGCGGTTCATTTTTCTTGGCACGCTTGCTGCTAAAGCAGCAGTGTGGGTGTGCTACTGCGATTGCACAACTGTCGGGTCCAGAAGGGGGAGCAGGTCACACTAGGGTGATGCAAAAGGCTCAAATTGCTGGTGAATGGTGGTGGCTGAGTGAGGAGGAGCCACTAGGAAGGGGTCATCAGGGAGTTAGCCTTAAGGGTCAAAATGGTGCCATTTGCAGTGCGGGCAGCTGCTTCCACAGTCCATACTGCAGGCTCCTGAGGGATCTATTCTAATTTTTGACCAGAGGGGGCAGTGCATAACAGAGCCCTATGGGCAGCGATTTTAAATTATATCTTGGCAGCTGAGCCAGATGTCCAGGCACCAGGACATAGGTGCAGCAGCAGTTAGTAATCTGCATGCACCCGAGGCTGTGCTAGGCAGGCCTTTAGCTCACTCTCTGAGTATTTTCAAATGTTATGAGATCACACTCAACCACAGACAATCCCCTGTGGTGGGGAATGGTCCCGTAAGTCTGTTTGATCCCCGCCAGATGTTCACCACAGTGAACCACCAGCTGGGATCAAAATAACCATGCTTTCAAGGATGGTCCAGGGACCATCTCTGAAAGTTTGGTCAAAGTGATTCCCACTGGTGATGAACACCCAGCGGGAATCACTTTCTGCCCCCAACAGACGTGACGTTACCATGCTGAACCGCGGCAGAATTCACCATGGTTGAGTGTGGTATCATCTCATCTGGCCCCTGACCACGGCCCGGAATTGGCAGCCATGCTCGCCACCGATTCCGGGCTGTGGTCAATACGCCGGAGGGCAGGCAGCCTCAGAAGCATGGGGGTGGGGCTGTGTGGCCAAACGTTGTACCACACAGCCCCGCCCCCTCCCCAATTCCCCGGAAGAATCTGCCAGCTCGTCTGTTGATGGGCCGGTCTGATTCCGCCGGGGAATCATTTGGGTGACTCCGTGCCAGGGCCAATAGGGCTGCCGTCACATCTGAAGTCACCCTCTGTTGGACTAGGGAGCAGCACCATTTTGTGTTGGCTGGGATGGCTCTGAGATGAGGTGGGAGAGGATGGATTTGCTTTCTGCTGCCTCTGTGCAGTACTGACCCCAGGTCTCATGGTGTGGCCATGGGGTGAAGTTGAACCACTGTCCACAATTCCTTTCTTAGAGGCATGCATCAGGGACCCATGTCATTATTTGTTTTCATTTTTGTTCTTAAAAGCAGTCATTCATTTTTGTTAATAAAGGAATTTAGTTTTTCATTTTCAGTGGTGTTATTGGTATCAGTATCGCACAAAACCGAAAATTTTGTTTTCTGTTTCATGAATCATTTTTGTCATCAGTAGGGTGAGGGGCTCTCCGTGTGTGGCAGAAGTGTCAGTGGCAGGAGTGGCAGAAGACTGCATCTCATTATAAACACACACACCGCGTGCTGACAAAAATGGAAACTCAACCAAAAACAAACATTTTGGTTTCGTGCAATACCGATACTGAATCGATACCAATACTGATACCAACGAATTAAATTTTGTTATTGACTTCATTACCGTTTGTTATCATTTTTGTTTTCAGTTAGAACTGTGTAGCATGGTAGGGGTCTTGGGGGACAAGTGGAACTCCATGCTGCTTTTACGGTGTGCCAAGAACGTCACATAATACTATTGGGTTAAGACGATTTGCTTTGTTTGCATGCACACTGCTGGTTCCGCCTGCCATTGGCTAGGCCCCTACTATGGTTGGCCTGGTCGCTCCTACCACTGGCCCCACCCTGTGCCCCAACAGCCTTGGAACCCACCAGCCACCACTGGAAAAGTCCCAATATTAGTTTTATATTAGGGCAAAATCTCATTTCAGTCCTAATATTTTCATATCTTTTTAAGCCACCCTCAGGCTTCAGGAAAGGATAGGGTATAAATCCAAATAAATAGGTAAAACTATTCAGACAGCTATCTGAAAATGTGGATAAAATCTACAAATGCAAAATCCACTATTTTAGCCATACTGTAAATACTGCCTCTCTCTACGGACTCTTATGGGTCAAAGCACTGCATGATTAAAGTTATGAATGGATTTAAAGCTTAGATTTCGGCTTCAACCAAGAGCTGAAATGGGAAGTCCATTGGCTACTGGGGAAAATGCCAGTATTTTTTAGTGCCGTTTCAGGTATTTGACAGGCTACCGGTTGAAATAATTAGTGAATTTATTATCCCCTAATAATATCTGTATTTTCAGTTGGCCCGTAGATTACCTGCCATGGAAATGAGTATTGGCCTACTCATTTGGGATTTAAAATGGAAGTGTGTGTGTAGTACGCACGTGCATCCACACATTTTATAAGTCAGCTGTTAGAAAGGGCTTCAGCAAGTAAAGGGCAGCATTGAGTCTAGGCCCCTGGGCACAGCTGTCCAAAAGCAGAGCAGCTGAGGACCCTTTGAAAGCACTAACTATAAACTCTCTCCTGGCAATATGCAGTGCCCATCCTCATGGCCAAAGTAGATAAGCACAGCTAGTGCTCCGGTAGCTCTCCTATAGCTGAAGAAACTGCATGGAAACATCAGAGAATCCACCAGCTGTAGGGCAAAGCCCCTCTGTCTTGTTCTTAATAATGAAGGCACAGCTCAGGTTGCATCCTACATCCATTATTATTTTGTTAATAAAGGTAACAGGAAGGCAACAATGCAGGCTAGAACCCATGACCCCTGGCACAGCAAGGATGAAGCTTAGCATCCCAATCACACCACAATTACCCCTGTAGCACCCTTACAAACAGCTGTCTAGCTTTCTAGACACTATATAGAGTCCTTCCCCTGTTGGCTGACTGAAAGACTCTAGTGAACTTTCTCCTATATAGCTCTGCTGGTAGACTACGGCACAGGAGACTCATAGGTCAAGGGTTCAAATCTGGACTGTGTGGTAAGTTGAAAGTGTGATTTCTTGCATTTATAAAGTTTACTTTGGGAAACAATAATATAGGGTTTGCCTCTTGTGTGGTGGGTTCTCTGATGCTTGCATGCAGTTTCTTTGCCTGTAGGAGCCTTGACACTCCAACCTTTCCAAAGCTCTACCAGGAGAGTTACCAGAGCAACTGCTAGCTGGGCCTATCTACTTTGGTCATAAGGATGGGTCCTGTATATTGGTCAAATAAAGAGTTTACAGTTAGTAACCTGAAAGGGCCCCTCTGGTGGGGCTCTGCTTAGGGACAGTTATGCCAAGAGTCCCATGTTCCATGCCACCCTCTGCTTGTATTTATACACATGTGGTTTCCCCCATTTTAAATCCAAAGCAGGTACTCATCAGATCCTATCCAATTAGTGCCTGTTACTCAACTCGCAAATGAGGTAATGCCTATTCAACAGGTATACCCATTTTGGAGACTACTCCTTTCAGCTCTACCAATTGCCTATCAGGTACCGATTTGGTAATTTCTGGTACCAATTGTTCGATTTTCCAGTTACCATTTGGTAAATCGAACCAGAAAACAAAAAAATTGCAACAGAAAAACTGAAAAATCGGTACCAGAAGTTGACATTCCGGGACATTAGGAACCCAAATTGGGTTGCCATCGGATACCCATTGGTACCCGTTATTTTCAAGTAGATTTGGGGACTGGAAATTTGACAGATATGCCCTATTTTTGTGGTTATTCTTTTCAGCTCTACTTCAGACCACTTACTCCACAGCAGCCAAGTCCTCGAAGCGCTTACTCAGAACAGATTCCCATTGAAATCAAGGGAACCTGAGTCTATGTAACACCTAGGGCTTAACGGTTCATTTGGTTTTTCACCCTTCCCCCATAAATCAAAAGAGAAAGGATCAAATGGACAAAACAACAAAGTGGTAAAGTGCTCACTTCAGGGTTGTAGCCAATCTAATTAATTTTTCATTTGGGTCTAATGTATTAGAGGCCAATCAATTGGGGATTATGTTTACAGAGTTGTAGAAGGAGAGGAGATCAGGTCTGCATTCGTTGTCTGGCCTGTCCAAATTAGTCAGTTAAATGATCCCTGGGGAGATCATAAAGAATATGAATAGGTTCTTGTAAGTAACTTTCTTTTAATTACAGACCAGATAGCCAACACTTCCTGCAGACCTTGACTCGCCCCCTGAAGGGCAGTCTGTTCCCTGAAGTCAGGCAACTACAGTGACTTACAAGGACCCAGCCTTGAGCTAAAGAATGGTTATCTCATTTTGATACAACCAGAGTGGTCTCTGAGGGACAAATATTCATTAGAGCTTCTGGATCCAAGTCTTATTCACACAACTGTCCACACACAAATCTACACCCATTTAGATAAACTAGTTTCAATTAAAACTCTGCGTGGGTGCTCTTGCTTCAGGCTACGTGTGGTTTAGCTTTAATGTGTTGCTAACTGATTTAAGCTAACACCAAATTAGACAATTTTAAACTGCAGCTGAAATGAATAGTCATGTTTGTATTTGCTAGCCATTTTTGAGAGGCCACTGAATAGCCAAATAAGTCTTCAATACAGAAACAATATTTGTGTTTACTTGGGCATTTCCATTTGGTGGTTTTGGTTACTTTGTTTTGGCAATATTTCATTCTCTTGCCCAACAGTCTGGTGCACAACACCAATAAGTAATGCTGCAACGAAGTAACCAAAATACCCAGCTGGCCAAACTACTAAGGGTGGGAATTTTGGTTTTGGATAGAATCAAAATGGCCTGAAACTGATTTTTTTTGGTTTTAAAAATGTAAACAGAAATTGCTGTTCATTTTCAGTTCTGGCGTTTCTTTTTTTGCATTGATTTTTTTCTGGATTGTCCTCATTGACTTCAATGAGGAAAAAAAAAATCAATGCAAAAGCCCCGAAAAAAAACGATACCAAAATGAGATCCAAAAATCATGGAGAACCGAAGCCAAAAAAACCCAAAACTCCACCCAGAGTCCCATCCCTACAAACTACTGACCAAAATAATCAAGACACACAAAACAGATATTTGTTTCTGCAGATGAAGTGAGAACTGAACAGTGGTTCATATCTGCCTTTTTTGGAACTGCTTAATGAGACACAATATTTGCTGTGGATATTCGTTTCAGCTCTAGTCATTATCACAGGTCAGCCCCCCATGACCCTCAAACCATTGAGTCTGGAGTAACCCCATTAAAGTCAGTGCAGGGTAAGTAGCTTGAGAGTAGAACTGTGACTCCGCGCTCGGGATGAACCCGACATTTTAGGGATATGCAATCTGTATCGTTTTCATTAATTACAAAAATGAGTGGAGCCCCATTGGTTTTCATGACTAATGTTGCAAAAATGGACGAATAAGCAAACGATTCTCATTTGCCTTCATCCGTTTGGTTTGCTTGTTTAATTTATTAAAAATAATTAAAAATATATATATATCACTGTGCATGTGCAAAATGGGCTCTGGAGCCGTTCTGCAGCCCTTTTCCAAAATGGCACTGATAGCCAAAAGCTTGCACTGCCAGAACCATTTCAGAAAAGGGCCAGGCATGCACAGAACAGCCCTGGCAGCCATTTTGTGCATGCGCCATGATTTTTAAAAATTATTATTTTTAATAAAATAAAATGGTAGGGTCGTTTATACCCTGAAAGTGAAAGGGGTTTTTTAAAGAAAAAGAAAAATAATGGTGTGCTTTCTGCACACCCCTACAACATTTCCTGGAAAACATGGTACCTGAGGTCTCCAACTAGGCCCCCAAAGCTGCGGCTCATGTTCAGCTTAGAGCAGGGCTGCTCTCCGACTCAGCTTAGCCTCCTGCTTGGAAAGTCTACAGTGAGCCCTCCCCACCTGCAAGGGTCACTGTTGTCTCAGAACTGAAGTCTCCAGAACTTCAGCCAGCCCCAGTCCAGTGGAGACCAGCCAATCCAGGGAGAAATGGTGAATCCCCAAGACAGCAACCCCCTCTCCTGCAACAAGAGACACCCCTTAGCCAGTCACTTGTCCCATTCACCCCCCCCCAAGCCAGCAATTTCTCCCGAACCGAGTCCCATGCTCCATTCCACAAACCGATGACCCCTTACCTAAGCCAGCAACTCCTACTAAGTGAGATCCATGCCCTGTTTTGACCTCCTCACCAGGCCAGCCACATTCGCCACCCTCCCCCAAACCAGCATCCCTCTTGTTAAAATCTATAGCAGAGTTAGCAGCAATTTTAACCAAATGCTCCTTTTCCTATAAGAGCTATCAAACTGGCAGAGCCTCCCTGCACTTCTGCTCCAAAACAAGCCATACTCAGTGCCCCATTTTCATTCTGTTTCCCATATTGGCAGCGGTGGGGAACAACACAGTGAATAAGGGCAAAGGTACAAATGCAAATAGACACGAGTACTAAAACACGTATGCAAACACAAATAATTGCCCCTGTGTGCTGCCCCAGTTGCGAGTTGGGCCTGAGATAATCAATTTCATTTCATTTTAATTTCGTACCCCGCAGACTACACCATAGGTGTCTCGTAGCGGCTAACATTCATCAAGCTCTGAAACAAGGTCTCCTGAGTTCTAGTCTAGCGCCTTTTATACACAAACACACTTTTGCTACTGGGTCCTTGACTAGCGGTGCTAAAAGTGGGGTTTTCCCCCCCCCAACCAAACAAGTAATTGCTCAACACATCTATGAAAGCCTGATGTCACTTGCTGAACACTTTAATCCAAATGAATTTATTGGGACCGCTAGCATTTGCAAGTGCTAGAGAAGGGACTTTCGGTTTCAGAAAGAACCAAACATACCTGATCATGACCATTTCAGATTAATCCAAAATTTCATTTCTTTTGCATTGATTTTTGTATATGATTTTTAACATTGCCGGTCATCCCCAAAAACTTCAATGGGAAAACCTCAGTCTTAAAAAATTGATACAAACATCAATGCAAAAGATCCAATACAACCGATACTGATATAAGAAGAATTAACAACTGAATTACGTGAGATCCCAAACCTAAAGTAACAGAAAACGAAATTTTGTCCAGAGTCCCACCCCTTGCCTATGCTCAGAGCAGACTACACCACCTACCCCATAATGACTCAGCAGAAGTGGGGTTGGAGGTGAGAACTAAGCAGGGTTCCTTTCTCCCAAAACCAAGCAGGCAATAAGTGGATGACACCATCTGTCTCTACCATGTGCCACACAACTGAATTTGCTAGGTGACAAAGGGAAGTACCCCACATAGTGGTAAAGTGGATACGCAGTTTTGTATTCACAAATGTTATTTGTAGGAGCATACAAATATCTGAATAATGCTCACACATGGGTTTGGGGGCCCTGGGGCAAGGCACATTACTGGGCCCTCCTGGACCTCCCACCCAACTTTTGTGCCTGCCTGCGGCACCTGCCCCACAAAATTGGGACATGGCCCCAGCGGGCCCTGGCCCCCATAACAACCACCCCACCTTGCCCTATGGGTGCTATGCCCGTGTGCCCACACCAAAACCAACACATTTACATGTAGCCCTTGGGCTACATGTTCCAAACTCCTATGTGTGGGTGGAGAAGGCTCTCTACCGCCGTCTGCTGGCAAGAATGAAGAGCAACATGTGTCTAACACCTGATTTGCACAGGCAACACCCACTACCAAATTTTGGACATTTGTGGGAACGTATTGGATGTGGATCCCTTGTGCCAATAGAGCCAGAGGCAAGGAGGGCCGGGTTCGATGTTCTAGAGTATTTTACTGTTAACATACTAGCTTGAGCCCCCACCTAGAAACCTGGGGACACTACTGGGGGGCCTTGACAGGCAATTATTTCCCCACTCACAAGCACACTGGTTAGGATTCTTGAACAAGAGAGTGTTGTTAGTACAACAGATACTGAAGTCCCAAAACAGCGTCACCCAGATGGACAGGGATTAGCACTAGCTAGGGATACATTGCATGCCCTACCCTCCAGGTGAGTCTTGAGGCTCACAGTTCTCCCGCTTAGCAAGCCCTCGATCATCACACACACACACACACCAAAAAAACCACCCCATCACCACACTCACAGTTTGTCACCAATGGGGGTTTCCTTGGGGAGCAGGTTGGTCTGTGGGCGTCTTGCCTTCAGCCTGCCACCTGATCCTTTCAGGGAGGCCTCCCTGCTGGAGGAGCAGGGACTTCTGGAGCTGGCTGGGGCCCCTCACTGCTGCTGCTGAGGAGCCCAGGTGGTCAACTCAGTCTTGACCCAGCTAAGTGAGATTGGCAAAGGCTGGGTCAAGGTCCAAGGCAACTCACCAGGTGCTGGAAATCCCATTCTGGGGGCTGCTGGGTCTCTTCGCCACGGAAGCGCTTTCCAGGGACCCCTAGTTGGCCACCTCTCAACCCAGATCAGGGAAATCTACAGAGATGGGTCAAGGGAAGCTCAGGTCCTAGAACCAGGGTGGCCACACCTCCCCTTTAAAAGAGGATTGTTATGAAAAATATATGGTGCAGGGCTGCATTAGTTCCAGTGCAGCCCAGCCCCATGTATCTTTCATAAGCATCCTCTTTTAAAGGGGAGGTATGGCCACCTTACCTAGAACTCACATGTTGAGTGCTATAGTTATCACTGCAGCTGTCACTGGGCATTTTTACACACACCTTAAAATGCTGGTCTTTCAATCTTCTGGGTTTACAAGTTCACAAGTAAGTTCCAGATGCATTATTCTCTCACTCTCACTCTCACACACACACACACACACACTGCCCTGAGGCAGTTCCTGGATGCATTCTTCACACAAACACCACCCTGAGGCAGCCTAAAGTAGCCACAGCTGTAGACGTGACAGGCTGCCATGGAAAGCAAGTGACCACAGCTGCCTGGAGCAAAGCAGTTTACCAGGAGAACATTTTACACACAAAAGTTCCTGGAGAAGTTCTACGCAGAAGGTCAAAGAGCCAGATGTTTACGATCTGGGTGAGTGATTTAGACACACAGAAAGTTCAGGATGTAACAGCAAACATGCAGGAGAAATGTGTGTGTAAAAACACCCATTGTTGTTCCTTTTTTATCTGACCAAGCACAACATAGAGAAAAACAGGAACAGCTCTTGCAATCTTCACAAAGCACAGTAATTATCTTTTTTCCTGTCAGGGAACTAAGGGTAACGGGCCAAAAGGGGACAAGGAAAGGGGTAAAGGGAGGCAGGCGCCCAAAAGAGGGAAGCACAGAAGAGCTGGTGGGAAGTGAGAATCAGACAAGTTCCCTCAGGATAGCAGGCAGGAAAGCTTCACAACATGGGCTGTAGATCATCACAGGAAACAACTCCAGGCTTAAAGAGGCGTAGGGTGAGGAGGCACCAGTGAGGACTCCCAAGGAGGACTGGGGCTATAGACACTCACAAGGCAGGACTGGGGTTCCATTGACCTTAGGTGCCAATGCAGGCCCTGCAACATGTATTTTCATAAGTGTTTCTTAAACATTGACATAGATGGTAACCCTTGTTCCAGGAGGCTCAGGGGAGCAGGACCACCATGACAGGGAAGTAACACAGAGGGCAAAGGGAGGAGCAGGGTTTAGGAGCCTCAGGGGAGCAGGACCGCTATGCCAGAAATACAAACACACCACATAAAGGAGCAAAAACACAGCAACAGGGAACCAGACACAGAGCTAAAGGAGGAGCAGGGCACCATGAAAAGGAAAGGTGAAAAACAAGAAGGCAGAAGGGAAAAGTGGGTAGGGGTGCAAGAGACCAGGACAATAAGGGAACAAGGTTTAAATATACTTGGCAAAGCAAGCAAAGGTAAGAGGAATCAGAGATACATGGGCCAAGCACCGCAGGAACAGAAAAACACACAGATGCTCCACCAGCTTCTTGCTACTCCCAGGATGATACAGCTGGGAGCCAATCAGGAAGAACCATAACCACAAAAGTGAAAGAGAAATACAGAAAAACATTTCACTAATTCAATCAGGCTGGGGGGTGGAGAAAAGGGATGGTAGCATGAAGAAATCAGTATTCTTCAAGACCAAAAGTTAAAAACCTAGCTCTAATATTTCTCATATAACAGAGAACAACAAAACCACTCTCTAACACAAAAACCACACAGCTAAAATACACAAACCTCTCACTGAACTTGTCTGTTATAAACTGAGCCTCACAACCAACCAATTCCAGGGTACTAGCAGGTCAGAGTGACATCAAGATGAAACAGTTCACATGTTTCTGAGGTTGCCCCTTTGAGTGCTATTATCTGCATCCATGAGCAGAAGTCCAAATTGTCCCAATTTGTCTAATAAATCTCAACAAATGTTCAAAATTTGGTAGTGGGTATCTCCTATGCAATCAGGCACATTAGACACATTGGAAGCAGTAAGTGAGGAGCATGAGCTTATGGAGGCACCGTCTGGTCGATCTTTCTGGGATGAGTTTCAGGAAGTGGCACCAACCGATGCGGTGAATGTCCTGGGGTCTGTTAGGGCCACTAGTTGTGAATTAGATCCATGCCTGTCCTGGTTGGTGAAAGCCTCCAGGGAGACCTTGGGGACGGTGTTGGTGAGGGCAGTGAATGCGTCCCTTCGGCAGGGGAGGTTGTCACCCAATCTTAAGGAGGCTGCGCCCCCTGCTGAAGAAGCCATCTTTGGATGCACTGGACACACTCACCAGCTGATGACCTGTCTCTAATCTTCCCTTTTTAGGGAATGTTATTGAACGGGCAGTGGCACTGCAGCTCCAGGTACATTTGGATAACATCAGTTTCCTTGACCCTTTTCAATCTGGGTTTCGCACCGGCTATGGTACTGCGATGGCTTTGGTGGCCTTCGTGGACGATCTCTGCCGGGAGATGGATGCAGGATGTTCAACATTTCTGATCCTGCTAGATCTCTCGACCGCTTTTGACACCATGGACCATGGGCTGCTGTTGAGACGGTTGCGAGACCTGGGGGGTCTGGACGGGACTGTTCTTGTGTGGTTCCGCTCATTCCTCTTGGGGAGAAGTCAGCGGGTGGTGCTGGGGGCTGAAACTTTAAGCCCCTGGGCCTTATCCTGCGGCGTTCTGCAAGGTTCGATCTTGTCTCCATTTTTGTTTAATGTGTATATGCAGCCCCTGGGGGAGATCGTGAGAGGGTTTGGGGTGCGATGTCACCAGTATGCTGATGATACTCAGTTCTACCTCTCATTTTCAACTGACCCAGGTCCTGCGGTCTCATTGCTTTCCCAATGTTTAGAGGCTGTGGCGAATTTGATGAGGTAGAGCAGGCTGAAACTGAATCCTGATAAGATGGAGGTGATGGTGGTGGGGAGGGCGGGGAAGGTTCTGGCCCCCTTTGTGGAGGAGGGATCCATCCTCCTATTGCACAGCAGGTTCAGAGTCTGGGAGTGGTGTTGGACTCAGGTCTCCATCTGGATCGGCAGGTGGAGGTGGTGGCAAAGACCACCTTCCGCCAGCTGTATCTGGTACGGAGGCTGTGTCCATACATTTCCAGGCCCGACCTGGTCACTCTTATCCATGCCTTCATCACCTTGAGGCTGGAATATGGCAATGCACTCTACATGGGGCTTCCCTTGTTTCTGGTTAAGAGGCTGCAGCTGGTGCAGAATGTGGCGGCCCATCTAAGGAGGACTGGGCGACGGGAGCACATAACACCAGTGCTTCGTGCTCTGCACTGGCTGCCTATAGCATACCGAGTCAGATTCAAGGTGTTGGTATTGATCTATAAACCCCTGCACGTTCTGGGCCCCTCATACCTCGGGGACTGCCTCACCCTCTGTGCCTCAGAGCGATCCCTTCAATCCACTGGGTGCACCTTCTTGGAGATCCCCTGGGTGAGAAGGGGGGCTACAATGGAAATGGCGTTCTCGGTGGCCGGACCGCGACTCTGGAAATCCCTCCCGGAGGAAGCCCATCTGGCCCCGGATCTGCTGGTGTTTTGTCGAGCCTGCAAGACCTGGCTGTTCACCCAGCCCTTCAGAGGGGAGGGGAGGGTAGCTTTGTGGGGGGGTGGGGTTGGATAAGAGATATTGCTTTTTAAATTATTGATAAAGCTGTTGTGTTTTTTTAATTGTTTTTATGGAATTTTATTGTATTTGTTAATTGTTGTAAGCTGCCCCGAGATGCTGTAGGTATGAGGGGGTGGCTAAAAAAATATTTATAAATAAATAAATATACCTATAAAGCCCTATATGGCCTGGGCCCTGCCTATCTGTGGGTTTGCCTCACTCCCCAGGCTCTGGAGCAACCCCTGCTGTCAGCCAGGGGCGCCTTTCTCGAAGTCCCCCAAGTATTCTGCGGGGCAACTCTGGAGAGGACATTCTTGGTGGCAACACCAAGGTTGTGGAACTAATTCCCAGCAGAGGGTCCGTGTGGCCCCGGACCTTCCCTCGTTTCAACGACAGTGTAAGACCTGGCTGTTCCGCCAGACTTTTGGTGAGGGAGATGGGTGGGCAGACAGGGGGTAGGAGTTTATTTTTTGGTGCCTCCCTATTTTATAGGGTTGTTTTATATTTGTTATTTTTTTGTATTTTAAAAATATATATATTTGTAAAATTCATATTGTTAGCTGCCCCGAGCTGCTTTTTGCAGGAGGGTACAGGGTATGAGTTTATAGAAATAAATAAGATAACTAAATATAAATATTACTGATCTTATTCTGCGGCAGATGGGGGTAGAGAGCATTCTTCCCCCTCGTATAAGCTGCTGGAACTCCCAGGGTAACAAACCCTATTAGCATAGCCGCTTATTTGAGTTATTAATTTCTTTCATTTCAGTGCTATTTATCTGAAAGGTATCTCTAAAAAAAGCCTTCTTTCTCATGTCTGACAGCAGCCCCCAAGTTCTGCTGGGAGCACCGTCTACTGCACCTCATCTTCAGTTCACACAACAAGGGTACACAGAGAGACATTCTGGGTGGCTACCCCATATTTATGGAAGTTTCTCCCCCTGGTGAAAATCTAAGCCTGCTCATCTTCCAAAGGCAATGTAAGACTTTTTTTGATTGCGCAGGCATTTGGCAAGCAGGGACAGGGTTTGAGAATGTTAGGGAATAAGGTTATGGGGGATTTTCCATGCTGTAACCCCTCCAGTCTTAGAATAGGGCAAGATAATACATTTAATAGGGATGGGCGAATGCGGTTCGGAAGTTCGGACCGAACTCGATGAGTTCGGTTGACCGAACCAAACTTCCGAACCGAACTCGATTTTCAAACCGAGCCGAATTTCCAAACTCGGTTCTGATCTCCCATCCCTAACATTTAAACAATCAAACAAATATTTACCGCTATTGAGCATGCTTGATAAACTGAACATCTTGAACTGGAATATCTGATGGAGACATTCACACAGAGTGGGATTAATATCCAGTTCTTTGGTTTGAAGGGGATAAATTTGAGGAATAATGTATTTTGGATTGAATATTGGTTTCATCTCTAAACCCAACCCACACATTCTGAAAAGAGGCAGGGTGAAATAATAGAGGCACCAAGTGAAATAAGAGTGGAGTAAGGAAGAAACAGGGACTCTCTGAAAATTGAACATAGCCCAGACATGAACTTTCAGTGGTACCTGTGCTCCTAAATCACTTGGACTTTTCAGAAATTTCATCTTTAGTTCTCATTTATGGAAACCCTTCCATGCTAAGACAAGAGGAAACTTGTTCTCTGAGGCACCTTTAGTAGAGGCTGCTTGCCAGAAATGGGGTTGTCGTCACGAGATTTATTTTGACTGACATGTTAAAATATTGTGATTCATAACCTCGTAAGCAGGAGGCAGTGACCTCGGCCAAAGTATCCCACCACGAGCCTTGCTTTTAAGCGCTTTGTCTATTTTTGTCTGGGGAAATAAAGTGCCGCGAATGCTTGAGGGATTCAAGTAAATATCTCCCCCCGCAAAATGGATTTATGTTAATTCAGGGAACTTGTGCTTGAGGAATGGGAGTGCTGGATTATGGGTTTATTTCAGACTCATAATTAAAAGACTAAATCCCATGTACAGCAATACAACTTAAAGGTGATTTCAGGAGGATTAGTCATTAGCACAAGAGAGGAATTCTATTATGGTTTCTAAGCCTGATAACCACCCAACCCCTAAGGAATCTTATTACAGCAGGCACTAAACACTAGTATTCATGTTGGCACTACTGTATCTCAATCAACCTATTTCCATCAGCATTATCCCTTTACATTCAATCTACAGCTCCAAGTTTTCCTTAAAAGAAAATAATGCTATTGTTCCTAATTAGGGGTGGTTTGGAATAGCTGTTCCAATTTTGCAGAACATTTCCATGAAAATGGAACAGCTTTCCCGATTTCTATCAGCATTCTGAATGGAACATACATTCTAATTGGAATCCCGACCAAAAATACTATTTATTTTTTTAAAAAAGGCACTGCACATGGGCACTATTCTTACCCAAAACCGCAGCCATGCTACCGCCACTATTTTGGGTAAGGGTAGTGGCCATTTTGTGCATGTGCAGTGGTGCTTTATTTAAAAATGTTTCATTCAATTCTGATTGGAAGTGGAAGGAATATTTCCCATTCCGTTTTTTGATCAGAACAGGCAAACTGGTTTGCTTGGGGAAGCAACATTGCTCGTTCTGTTTTTTGATCAGAACGGGCAAACTGGTCCATTGCGACGGAAAAACAAAAAACAAAGAAAATCAGAACCAACAAAATCCCAGAATCACCTCTCTTCCTAATTTAGATTCAGATGTGCAAAAGCTGCCGTTTTTAAATTCCCCTTCCTAGTTTACCATAGTTTTGTAGTACAATATATTTAAGGGGTGTCACATTCATATGGTGCAGTGTTGAAACATTTAGCACATATGCTCCCTGAAGGTAGTACCCTCAATTTCAGGCAGCCTTTAGAATGCCCCATATTATTACGGACTGATTTCAGTAGCATAAAACCAGGAAACTGGTACTGAAAACAGGAAATTCAGTACCAAGTCAGAAGTTCACTACTGAAAGTCGGTAAAATGGTTATTGATTAGTACCCAATGTTACTGGATTGGGTACCATAATTTTGACAAGCCTTTTGAGTTTTGCTGGCTCCCATTTCAGCACTAATTCTGCACATATCATCGAGATCCTTCCCTCGCTATGGACCGTGAGTCAGAACAGCAGATAAATATATTTATTCCTTAATTTTTTTATTCCACCATATCTTGAAGACTCAGGGTCGGTAACAACATATGAAATAAATAGATTAAAAATACCATATGAACTTCCTGAAATACCATATGAACTTCCTGAAAACGCACCTGCCTCCCTATCTATCAAATGCCTTGACAAACAAAAAGGTCTTGCATCCCTTCCGGCAAACTCTGCCAGCCAGTTGAGCACTCAGACGAGTTTGCTGACCCCACTTTGCCCTCCAACAGAATTCCCAAACATTCAAAAGATTGTACACTGCCTCCCCAGTCACTGCTACTCTGGCCTCTCTCCCTACCTAGAGTTTTAACAGACATCACGCTTGCCTGTTTTGGCATACTTTGGCTTGATTGGGCCAGTGTGATGCCTGTACATTTTCCTCCAGGGCCACCACATGTGGGCCCGGACCACACCCCACCCAGAGTGGCAGATGGGCCTGGACTGTGGTCCCAGTTCAAAGCGGGCCCACCGAGCTGGGCCAAAGCGGATGGAACTGACCCAGGCTACTCCTGGAATTGGAGGTTGCTATGGCGCCCAGCCATGGCTGCCTGTCACGGTTCCTGCAGCCAGAGCTCACCCAGCTGGGGGAAGTCCTCCCCCCTCCCCCGGGTGGGACAGATGTCCTCATGACATCTGCCAACAGTCCTAGTTCTGGTAAGCGATCCCTACTTCCTTGACTCCAGTGTCCCGGCCATTCCCACCATCTCCAGTGCCTCTGTCTCTCCTTCTCTGCCTTCCCCTCCCTTCCTGCTGCTCCTGCTTTGCCTGCTCCCTTGATAGGTCCATTAATGGCAATTGTCCAAGTAGGTTTTGGGAACGTAACCTCTTACTGTTGGGGACTGGAACAACAGGGAACGGATTGCGCATGGTGACCTGTTGGGTACTTCTCCCAAGAGAAAGAGATTGGCCACTGCTGGAGACAGAATGCTGGGTTTGATGGACCACTTGTCTGGTCCAGTATGGCACTATTTATTAGGGGTGGGACACCTGGGAGAATACCAGATGTACTGGTATCAGATCTCCCTGAACTGGATTTACCTGTACCGGCATACCGGATTTTTAACATTGGCCACTGTACCGGATTTTTTACATTGCGGCTATTGAACGCCGCAATGTAAAAAATCTGGTACCGCAGCCAATGTTAAAAATCCGGTATGCCGGTACAGGTAAATATTCTGAATGGGCAAACAGATCGTGGTTCAGGCATTCGGTTCAGCTGCGTTCGGTTCGGCCGTTCGGTCCAGGTTCGGAAAAAATTATTGCAAGAGCACGTGAAGCTGTAATCGCGCCGGAAACCAGAAATTCAAGTGCGTGTGGAGGGGTGTGGCGAGTGTTTGGTTGGGTGGCTGTTCGGTTTGTGTGTTTTGACTGTGTTGTTGTGGTGGCTGTGGTTGGTGAGTGTTGGTGTGTGTTGTGGGTGGTTCTTTTGGCTGTGGATGGGGTGATTGTTTAAAAACAAATGAAGAAGGCTGCAGTTCTTATTCAGCGGCTGGGGGGCAACTTGCCGCTTGAGGAGGAGGAGGAGGTAGAGGTCGCTGGACTGCCCCTACTAAACCTCCAGTGGTGGTGTCCGGCTCCTTGACTGAGGAGCAAGCGGCGGGCTCAGGAGGTGCTGCCAGATTTGTAAACTTTTGTTTTACTTTGAGGACAAGAAAGGCTCTATCTGTTAGAGCGAGCTCAATGGCGTGCGGGTGGGTGCATGGGTAGTGGGCATCAGTCAGGCACAAACAGTGGGCATCAGTGGATGTCTGCCATAGAGAGAGAGGGTACTATAGTGTGGGGGGCCCTGGCACGAGCATCACCCCCACCCATACATGTGCCAGGCTAGCAAGGGTCTCCACTCGCCATCCCATTCCCTACGCACCCCCAAATAAGAGCAGGATTTGCACATGCCAGGCAGGGACTTTCTAGTTGCAATCCCTAGCATCCCCTAGCACCCCAAGGAGGGCAGGATTTGCACGTGCCAGCCAGGGTATCCCAAGCACCCCAGGGAGCGCAGGATTTGCACGTGCCAGCCAGGGGCTTTCTAGTTACAATCCCTAGCCTCTCCTAGCACCCCTGGGAGGGCAGGGTTTATTTGCACGTGCTTTCTAGTTGCAATCCCTAGCACCCCAAGGAGGGAGGACTAGAGGCATCATCATCATCATAAATGCATGATATTACTTTGGTGTTCTTAATGTGTTCCCATTTCAGAGAGGAATCGTTGCCGGCACCAGCGCTGCTGCTGCTGCCAGGACCAGGCCAAGGAGAAGGACCTCTAGGCAGAGGTCACCATCGCCACTGCCAGTGACACCCCCAGACATTCAGTGCTGGAAGTCGGATGTCTGGAGGTTTTTTGACAAGGGCGGCGGAATCGCCACATGCAAGGTATGGCACGGGGACTGGAACAACAGGAAATGAATTGCCCTATGACCTGTTAGGAACAGAAGTCCCCTGCAGAGAGAGATTGGCCACCCAGTCCACCCACTTGTGGAGACAGAATGCAGGCAGGGCTTGACAGACCATTGGTCTGACACAGTATGGCACTTCGTATGTTCCTATCTTTTTCTGCTCTTTTTAGATCTGCCAGAAAAGATTCCACCAGCAGAGGGAGGGGACCACATCAGGGCTCATCAGCCACATTGAGTGCACCCATGGCCTGAGAGTGAGGCGGCAGGCGGAGGAGTCTGGTGTGGCTGTGGTTGTGGAGTCTCAGCACCAGAAGAAGGGGGGGAAGGCAACCCACAAATGAAGGCATGTACGCCCTTCACCACCCCCTCCATACCTGATGTGGAGACCCCCCAGCCACGAGAGAATGCAGAGGCCAAGGCCTTTCGGGCGCAGTTGCAGCGGTCCACCCAGAACTTCGTGGCCGAGGTCCAGCAGTCTGCAGCCACCATGGAGAACCGCCTGGTGGAGCAGTTGCAGGTGGTCCAGGTGGAGAGGCATACGGTGGAGGCATACGAGCAGTATGTCTCTGCTAAGATGGACCTCCTGCAAATGTACCACCAGGCATTCTCCAGGTGGCATCAGGACATGGAAGGGGCCCTGAACTTTGCCATCTCCCAAGGCTACAAGCTGCCAGAGTCCCAGGTGGCCGGCCCTAAGCCCCGTGCTGCACCCTAATGGCTGTTGCCTTCCCCCCAGGTCCCGGGGAACAGGCCCAGAGACTCCTAGTTTAAATGTATCCGTATCCTTGGAGGAGGAGGAGTTGTTGCTGTTGCTGCTGCTGCTGTTGTTGAAATAGTTTTAATAAAAGTTGTTGTATTTCTTTTTACGAGCTTCGTTTGACCTGTCCAATCTTTTATCCCTATGTGCTGAAGTTGGTGGTAGCAGCAGGTACAGGAACGCACACAGGCAGGCATGTATAAAATGCTGTGTGTTATATTCCATCTCATTATGGTAGGTTTGCTGCGTGTGGGCAATGGGCTTTGGGTGCATGAGCACAGATGGGAGTTCTTCCTGATTCTGGCAGGTGGCAGCCAGGGTAGTTTGATACACCTACCTCTCCCCCTCTAACCCCTATCTCCCTCATTCTAGCTGGGAACCTCTCTCTCTGGCCATATAGTGCAGGTGACACCATGGGTGGGATCGTGTCTGTCTCTCCTTCAAGCAGTCTCCTTCAAGCTCTCCTCTCTCTCGGCAGCAACCTGGGGGGGCAGACAGGCACCTTGGCATGAGAGGCAGGAAGGCGGGTGAGCTGAGGCAAGCTTTGAGCTTGGCGGCAACCTGGGGTACAGAACCCTTGGCACAAACAGCATATAGGCCTGGCAACAGCAGCTGTTTCTTTATGCCATGGCATCATGGCAGAAACAGCATATAGGCCTGACCTGGGGGCCATTGGCACTAGAAGAAGCAGACATTGGTGGCCATGGTACAAAACCCTTGGCACGGATAGCATATAGGCCAAGGATCTCTTAGACAGTTGATCCTAAGAGATAGGTGAGCATTGTTGCGAAGGGATGGGTGATCTCCAATAGCCTCTGTTTCATGAGAGGACAGGGGTAAGGGGGCTGGGCAGGGACAGGTGCCTGCTGACTGGAGAGGGTTGAAGTTCCCTTGCACTTTTGGGATAACCCATGGAAAAGCCACAGAACAAGGATCCTGGACTGTCAGAGAAGTTTAAGATTCTTTTAGGATTGAGATCATCTGGGGTGAGCTTCAAATCGTCAGAAGGCAAGCATATGTCATCACTGCGGAAATCCTCAAGGAACTCAGCATTGAATGCAAGTTGCACAACTGGATATGCATGCGCCATCAGTCAAATCTGCGAAGTGGAGAGGATTCAGAATGTCATCTGTAGGGATGTGCGAACACGGACAGTCGATTTTAGGAGATAGGCGAGCGTTGTTGCGAAGGGACGGGTGATTGCTGATAGCCTGTTTACCACAACCGATCGAAAGGTAGTTGGGTACAGGATCATCCTGGGCCAGCTCCAAATCATCCGAAGGCAAGCTTCTAGATACAGTGGATAGAAAGATGGATAGACAGACAGTGGATAGAAAGCTGGCTCTCTGTGAGTGAAATGACGGGCCCCAAAGCCCTGATGGTGGGTTCTGGGGCTAGAGTGGCAGCTTCTAGATACAGTGGATAGAAAGATGGATAGACAGGGGATAGAAAGCTGGCTCTCTGTGAGTGGAATGACAGGCCCCAGAACCTTGATGGTGGGTCCTGGGGCTAGAGTGGCAGCTTCTAGATACAGTGGATAGAAAGCTGGCTCTCTGTGAGTGAAATGACGGGCCCCAAAACCCTGATGGTGGGTCCTGGGGCTAGAGTGGCAGCTTGTAGATACAGTGGATAGAAAGATGGCTCTCTGTGGGTGGAATAATGGGCCCCAGAACCCTGATGGTGGGCCCTGGGGCTAGAGTAGCAGCTTCTAGATACAGTGGATAGACATCCCTCCCTGTCTTTAACGTAGGCCCCAGAACCCTGATGGTGGGTCCTGGGGCTAGAGAACTTTGAAGGCCGAAGTGGAGAAGGGTTCCATGTGAACATCAGTTGAGCATGTGTCAGTCGATCCTAATAGATAGGCAAGCACCATTCTGTCTTCAAGGCCCTCACAGATAATGAAAGCTACATCGTGTACATGAAGGAAGAGATGGCTGAGTTTCTCTTCCTCGCAGTACTTGATTGGAAAGTTCATCACAATACCCCAAGGAATCTCCAGGAGAAAATCTTCCACAGCAAGATGCATTGCTCGCTCCTTATGTGACAAAGGACTTGGGCTTGCTTATCCAGGGGACTTGGGAGTGGGGTTTTGTTGTGGAGTAGTTCAATTTCCCAGGCAGCAGCCTGAGAGGTTTAACTGTGCTTGACAGTTGGAGCTAAACAAGGGCAGCCCAGCAGGACACGTGCTTTCAGCAGCCTTTGAGTGGAATGATGGCCCCAGACCCATCATGGTGGGTCCTGGGGCTAGAGTGCAGCTTCTGGGTATTGGCCACAGCCCTCCCTGCCTGTAACTTGGCCCCAGAACCCTGACGGTGGGTCCTGGGGCTGGAGTGGCTGCTACTTGTCATGCGGTGGAAAGAGATTGGAATGTGTGAGGAATGACAGGCTCCAGAACCCATGGCACAGACAGCATGGGTGGCATTGGCACTAGCACCAGCAGACATTGATTGCCAGGGTACAGAACACTTGCCACAGACGGAAATTATAGACCAGCGGGGCCACCTGGCTGAGGGTGGCGGTGGAGCTGCTCAAGGTCTCCGTGATGGCCAGGAATGGTCTCAGGACAAAGACCGTGTGAGCGATAATCTCCCATTCCTCCCTGTTGTACACTGGAGGTACCTCAATATCCATCTCCAGTTTCACCTGATGCAGGGTGGCTTTCTGCTCAAGAAGCCGCTCGAGCATCAGGAAGGGGGAATTCCACCTGGTGGAGACATCCTGGATGAGCGTGTGCACCGGGGACCCTTGCTCGGCCTGCTTCTCCCGGAGGAGCTCGCTGCCCTTCACGCTGTGGTTGAAGAAGCCCACCAGCTTCCTCCCCTGTTCAACCAATCCCCTTCTCCCCCAACCTCAGAGCATCCTTCACCATGAGATGGAGGGTGTGTGCGGTGCAAGGGATGCTTGTGAAGCCTCCGTCATGGACTGCCTTTAGTATATTGGCCACGTTGTCCGTGACCACACACACCTTGGTGAAGGCCACACCTGGCGTGACCCACTCCCTCACCATGGTGGCCAGGGATGCCTCGAGGTTCCTCGAGGTGTGTGAGCTGTCCCATGACTTGGGCCTAAAGCAGGGCCCACCTATACCCTGCTTCAGGTCCCCTCCTGCCACTGCCAAGCGCTGCCTCTGGGTCCTGCCACCAGTGTGTCACTGCCAGGTAGGCATTCTGGGCATTTCTGGTGGACCATAGGTCAGTGGTGAAGTGGACCATGGCCCCCCCAGCCCCTGCCAGCAGCTCTCTCATGCGCTCTTTCAAAGCCCTGTAGAGCTGAGGCACCACGGTCCAACTCAGGGTGGAGCGGGAAGGCATCTTAAAGTTGGGGGCCAGGAACCCAATCAGCCATTGGAAGCCCTTGTCCTCCACAATTGAGAAGGGCTGGCCATCCAGGGCAATCATTTCTGCCAACAGGCGCTTGGCTTTCCCTTGGAAGCCAGTGCCATGCCGATGGTCTTGACAGATCCCCCCACCCCATCTCCTCCATGGTGGACTGACGGCGCTGCTGGGGAGGTTCCTGCTGGTGTTCTGCCCCCATGCTGCTCCTGCTGCTAGAGGCAGCAGCAGTTGGTGCAGGACGCTGGCCCGCTGAAGGAGCCGGGCAACTGGCCGCTGCAGTCGGGAACCCGCTGGCATCCACTTCCCCTGAGCAGCAGAGCACTGTGGCATGCCTTGAGGTGCCTCACCATTGCAGTTGTGCCAAGGTTGGCGAGCACCTGCCCACGCTTCACCACCTTATTGCAGAGTGTGCACTGCACCTCTCTGGGATCATCTGCCCGCACCTGCTTAAAATGATCCCAGACTGANTGGGTACAGGATCATCCTGGGCCAGCTCCAAATCATCCGAAGGCAAGCTTCTAGATACAGTGGATAGAAAGATGGATAGACAGACAGTGGATAGAAAGCTGGCTCTCTGTGAGTGAAATGACGGGCCCCAAAGCCCTGATGGTGGGTTCTGGGGCTAGAGTGGCAGCTTCTAGATACAGTGGATAGAAAGATGGATAGACAGGGGATAGAAAGCTGGCTCTCTGTGAGTGGAATGACAGGCCCCAGAACCTTGATGGTGGGTCCTGGGGCTAGAGTGGCAGCTTCTAGATACAGTGGATAGAAAGCTGGCTCTCTGTGAGTGAAATGACGGGCCCCAAAACCCTGATGGTGGGTCCTGGGGCTAGAGTGGCAGCTTGTAGATACAGTGGATAGAAAGATGGCTCTCTGTGGGTGGAATAATGGGCCCCAGAACCCTGATGGTGGGCCCTGGGGCTAGAGTAGCAGCTTCTAGATACAGTGGATAGACATCCCTCCCTGTCTTTAACGTAGGCCCCAGAACCCTGATGGTGGGTCCTGGGGCTAGAGAACTTTGAAGGCCGAAGTGGAGAAGGGTTCCATGTGAACATCAGTTGAGCATGTGTCAGTCGATCCTAATAGATAGGCAAGCACCATTCTGTCTTCAAGGCCCTCACAGATAATGAAAGCTACATCGTGTACATGAAGGAAGAGATGGCTGAGTTTCTCTTCCTCGCAGTACTTGATTGGAAAGTTCATCACAATACCCCAAGGAATCTCCAGGAGAAAATCTTCCACAGCAAGATGCATTGCTCGCTCCTTATGTGACAAAGGACTTGGGCTTGCTTATCCAGGGGACTTGGGAGTGGGGTTTTGTTGTGGAGTAGTTCAATTTCCCAGGCAGCAGCCTGAGAGGTTTAACTGTGCTTGACAGTTGGAGCTAAACAAGGGCAGCCCAGCAGGACACGTGCTTTCAGCAGCCTTTGAGTGGAATGATGGCCCCAGACCCATCATGGTGGGTCCTGGGGCTAGAGTGCAGCTTCTGGGTATTGGCCACAGCCCTCCCTGCCTGTAACTTGGCCCCAGAACCCTGACGGTGGGTCCTGGGGCTGGAGTGGCTGCTACTTGTCATGCGGTGGAAAGAGATTGGAATGTGTGAGGAATGACAGGCTCCAGAACCCATGGCACAGACAGCATGGGTGGCATTGGCACTAGCACCAGCAGACATTGATTGCCAGGGTACAGAACACTTGCCACAGACGGAAATTATAGACCAGCGGGGCCACCTGGCTGAGGGTGGCGGTGGAGCTGCTCAAGGTCTCCGTGATGGCCAGGAATGGTCTCAGGACAAAGACCGTGTGAGCGATAATCTCCCATTCCTCCCTGTTGTACACTGGAGGTACCTCAATATCCATCTCCAGTTTCACCTGATGCAGGGTGGCTTTCTGCTCAAGAAGCCGCTCGAGCATCAGGAAGGGGGAATTCCACCTGGTGGAGACATCCTGGATGAGCGTGTGCACCGGGGACCCTTGCTCGGCCTGCTTCTCCCGGAGGAGCTCGCTGCCCTTCACGCTGTGGTTGAAGAAGCCCACCAGCTTCCTCCCCTGTTCAACCAATCCCCTTCTCCCCCAACCTCAGAGCATCCTTCACCATGAGATGGAGGGTGTGTGCGGTGCAAGGGATGCTTGTGAAGCCTCCGTCATGGACTGCCTTTAGTATATTGGCCACGTTGTCCGTGACCACACACACCTTGGTGAAGGCCACACCTGGCGTGACCCACTCCCTCACCATGGTGGCCAGGGATGCCTCGAGGTTCCTCGAGGTGTGTGAGCTGTCCCATGACTTGGGCCTAAAGCAGGGCCCACCTATACCCTGCTTCAGGTCCCCTCCTGCCACTGCCAAGCGCTGCCTCTGGGTCCTGCCACCAGTGTGTCACTGCCAGGTAGGCATTCTGGGCATTTCTGGTGGACCATAGGTCAGTGGTGAAGTGGACCATGGCCCCCCCAGCCCCTGCCAGCAGCTCTCTCATGCGCTCTTTCAAAGCCCTGTAGAGCTGAGGCACCACGGTCCAACTCAGGGTGGAGCGGGAAGGCATCTTAAAGTTGGGGGCCAGGAACCCAATCAGCCATTGGAAGCCCTTGTCCTCCACAATTGAGAAGGGCTGGCCATCCAGGGCAATCATTTCTGCCAACAGGCGCTTGGCTTTCCCTTGGAAGCCAGTGCCATGCCGATGGTCTTGACAGATCCCCCCACCCCATCTCCTCCATGGTGGACTGACGGCGCTGCTGGGGAGGTTCCTGCTGGTGTTCTGCCCCCATGCTGCTCCTGCTGCTAGAGGCAGCAGCAGTTGGTGCAGGACGCTGGCCCGCTGAAGGAGCCGGGCAACTGGCCGCTGCAGTCGGGAACCCGCTGGCATCCACTTCCCCTGAGCAGCAGAGCACTGTGGCATGCCTTGAGGTGCCTCACCATTGCAGTTGTGCCAAGGTTGGCGAGCACCTGCCCACGCTTCACCACCTTATTGCAGAGTGTGCACTGCACCTCTCTGGGATCATCTGCCCGCACCTGCTTAAAATGATCCCAGACTGA
>QEPC01001301.1:1839140-1860120 GCA_003113815.1 Sphenodon punctatus
ACCCGAATCTGAACATGAACCGACCGAACCGAACTCAATTCCGAACGTCGAAATGACCAAACAGTTTGGTCAGTTCGGATCACGTTCGGGTGGCTAAAACTGTTTGTGGTGTCACTGTCAGGTCACTAGCTCAGACGGTGTTGGGAAGGGGGGAGGCAGAGAGTTTTGTTTCTTGCTGCACCCACCTCACCGCAAGCCCCATTGGCTCCGTGCAGCCTAGCCAATGGCCAATCGCAGGCTGCCAAGTCAGTGGTCTGAGGTGAAAAGGGATGGTGATTCAACAGGCTGGCTGCTACTCCAAGCCAGTCTCCACCCTCCACCCCTGGTGCCTGGAAGTCTACTCCTCAGCTGAGTCAGATGACTCCCCCCTCCCTGCTACGTTTGGCCTTCCAGTGACCTGACAGTGGCACCACAAATGGTTTTAGCCACCCGAACGCGAACTGAACTGACCAAACTTTTCAGTCATTTCGACGTTCGGAATTGAGTTCGGTTCGGTCGGTTCATGTTCAGATTCGGGTTCGGGTTCAGTCGTCCAAACAGGCCGAGTTTGAGCCAAATTCTGAACTTCCAAACCGCGTTCGCCCATCCCTAGTAAATATCAGATTTATCGGATTAAGCTGATACACCCAAATACCGGCAATATCGGATCTCGGGAGAACTGGAATTCCCACCCCTACTACTTATGTTCTTTCTTATTTATTTCTTTATTTCCGTTTGTAGCCTGCAAAAAAAAGTGTGGAGAAAAAAACTGACAAAAAATAAAACCAATTAAAAAACCCAAACTATATTAAAAAAATTAACCATCCCCATTTAA
Source organism: Sphenodon punctatus (assembly GCA_003113815.1). Lineage (NCBI taxonomy): Eukaryota > Metazoa > Chordata > Lepidosauria > Sphenodontia > Sphenodontidae > Sphenodon > Sphenodon punctatus. The sequence continues at coordinate 1,839,955 of QEPC01001301.1, forward strand.
AATAGCATCCCAAACCCTATCCCCACAGGACAATCACCTGCCCAAAGAAATAGATCTTACATTATCACAGATGTAATTAGGTATTTAAATGGGAAGGACCACATTGAAAATGGATGGGAGTACGCTTAAGCCTCACCCCTTTTCTGCCATGACTTGACCCAAGGAGAGCATTGTGATGTCACTACGCTTAGTGGGTGGGGCCCCTCCATTCCACTGGAGACAGGCTTGGAAGAGCCGGATTGCATCAGGCTGAGATCAAGCTTAAATGAACTTGCTTTCGGGCCAATCTCAGTTCCAAATTCTGACCAGAAAGGAGGTTCTGGTTTTCTCACCCTTTATTACAGCCCATCCGCGGCTATGAGAAGGCAATGCCACATTGTGAAGGGTTTCTCCACCATCGCAAAGACTGGGAACTTAAATTCCTTTAGAATGAAAACTCAGACTCTGCAAGAGCTGAATCTGTCGTGCTGCCCACATGAATGTCAAGCAGGCTGGCTCTGTCTCCTGGGATGAATGTCTGGCACCGCTGACACATGGCCCTGTCCAGGTTCCTGTACTCGGCATTTTTGTATCTCCCACTCCCCCCAAATAAATAGATACATAAACTGCAGTTTTAGATATAAGTTACCAAATCTTTGATCCTGATATTATCGAATCCCAGACAAACTTTATTTATTTATTATTTATTTTACAGATTTTTACCCCGTTCTTCCCATCTCAGGCGGCCCAGAGCGGCTAACGAGGATAAAAAATATAAATATAATATAAAACAATTTAAACCATGAGAATCAAAACAGGGGGGAAAGAACCCACTCTCCCCACCCACCCCTTACCCCTCTCCCTCGCCAAATGCCTGGCGGAAAAGCCAGGGAAGAAAAGCTGGGAGGTTGCGACTTGCCCAAGGTCACCCAGTGAGTTCATGGCAAAGGCGGAATTTGAACCCTGACTTCCCAAGACCAAGTCCAGCACCTTATCCGCTACCCCGTACTGGTTCACGCTATACAACACTAACTAGACAAGTCAGCAGCCAGAACTTAGGCCAGATTTTCCACACAACCAGTTTATATTTTCCCAACTTAGTGAGCTCTTCCAACAACAGTTGTGGGACCAGGCAGGGGTGGGCGGGACTGTTCTTGAATGGTGCCGTTCCTTCCTGGACAGGAGAAATCAGTGGGTGGTGCTGGGTGAGTATTCATCTTTTCCTCGGGACCTCACGCATGGAGTTCCGCAAGGTTCTATCTTATCCCCTCTCCAGTTCAACATGTATATGCAGCCCTTGGGGGAGGTCATCAGAGAGTTTGGTGTAAGATGTCATCAATATGATGATGACACCCAAATATATCTCTCTTTTTCATCAGACCCAGGTCTGGCAGTCTGGGTGCTTACCCAGTGTCTGTTGGCTGTGGGGGACTGGATGACAGTGAGTCACTTGAAGTTGAATCCTGACAAAATGGAGATGATAGTTGTGGAGAAAGCTGGGGGAGTCATGACCCCCATCATTGATGGGGTCCATCCTCCCCTGGTATCTCAGGTCTGTAGTGCTTCTGGATCCACAGCTTCGCCTGGATGTCCAGGTGGAAGTTGTGGGGAAGGGCACATTCTCCCAATTACTTAGGCCGTACTCGAACCTTGCCACAATCATCCATGCTTTTATTACCTCAAGATTAGACTACTGTAACACGCTCTATGTGGGACTACCCTTGGTGATGGTCCAGAGGCTGCAGCTGGTGCAGAATGCGGCAGCTCGTCTCCTTAAGGGGGATGAGTCATCGTGAGCACATTACTCCAGTGCTCCGTTCTCTGCACTGGCTGCCGATAGTCTTCCAGGCCCAATTCAAGGTATTGGTTTTGACTTTTAAAGCCCTAAACGGCCTTGGCCCCACTTATCTGCAGGATTGCTTCACCCTCCGGATTCTGGATTGCCCTCTGCAGTCAGCTGGGGGTGCCCTCCCTAAGGTTCCCCAGGTTTCCCATGTGTCAAACATGAGGAGGGTGTTCTTGTTGGCTGCTCCATGGCTGTGAAATTCCCTCCCGTTGGAGGCCCACCTGGTCGTAGACCTCCCCTCCTTTCGTAGACAGTGTAAGACCTGGCTGTTCCGCTGGGATGGGTTAGGGCGAGGGTTTTACTGTGGGGTTAATTTTATATGTTTTAAAATGTTGTTAGCCACCCCGAGCTGCTTGTGCAGGAGGGGGTGGCATATAAATGCAAAAATAAATAAATTAAATAAATAAAACCTGACCATAGATAGCATGGAGGGAGCTGCTGGATGTTCAGCATGTCTGAAAATTTGGCTCTCTTACATTGGCGCCTATTGGGGAACTGAAATGACTTGAACATATGTCCCCAGATGTTCATGGTGCTAAAGATCTTTCTTTCTTTCTTTCTTGAATGTGACTGACATTGAAAAATCATTAATTAGAGACATGCTCCTGCCCTGGGGAACTTACATTCTAGAGGGGGGGAGGGAGAGGAGAGGGTCAAGGGAAAGGGGGAACAAAGGGGATTACTTTCATGAAGTCAGGAAGTTGGGGCATGTGATTAGCTTAGTCACTGCGGAAAGGTGGCCCCTGAATGATAGGACGGTAGAGGAAGCTAGGTCAAGTCAAGTTTTATTTGGGCAAGCTTTCGCTATATGCCCCTCATCGAAACATGCTATACATAGATAATTAATAATAATGATAAAAACAACAACATTGGCACAGTATAAATACAATTATAATTAAATAGATTCCATTGTCGCGAGTAACTAGAAAACAGGTGGTCCACCACCATTAATAAATATCTCCCAACCGCGTACTTCCCAACCCCATTTATTAGCGACCCTAGTTTCACTGTGGCTAAACAAAAAATGTCACACCAATAAGTCAGAGATATGTCAATCCTGGCCGCAATCACAATGCCATTCGTCTCTAAACCACAGTGATGGAGGCACTCAAGGCTCCGAGCCAGATAAACTATATTAACAAGAGAGTAGAACGGGGACAGTGATTTAGGACTCGGGTAAAGTCATAGCTTAGCCTTGTCATATATCGTGGCCAATCGACCCAGGTTCACAGGCGTAAAAGTTCACGCTTGGCAGATGCCAAGTGGACAAAAGAAGCTAGAGCAACCATAGCCTCCCTCTGAGGGAGAGAGAGAAAAAAAACATAGCAATCCTTGGATTCGAATGACTTGCCTATCGGCAGAAATGGAGCAAGCCATGCTGCTCTGAGTGATTCGTAAAAAGGACATCGGAGATAAAGTGCTCTGCTGATTCGACCTTAACCATAGGACAAGAGCACAACCTGACCTGGTAGGGAATGAAGTGATACCTTCCCTCCAGGACAGCCATTTGGATTAGCTGAAACCGTAGTAGTAAGTATGCTCTCCTGAGTTTTGGACTTACCAGCATGTCCAAGTAGGGCTCAAAGCAAAAATGAACTTTGAAGGAGCCGAGCAAGGGTGCCACTTTCTATCCTCTAAGCACTGAGATATCCTCCTGGTTAGCCATGCCCTGAATCCTGGCCAGGACCTCTGATTTAATTACTACTAGTGGCTTATCAGCAAAATATTGAAAGGAGAAGCCGTAGTCACAAATCAGGTGTGTCAAGTGGCGTACCCATGGGTAAGTACGCGCCCCCTCGTACAACAGCTCCTCCCTAAGGCACTGGTAAATGAGGGCTGTTTCTCCCTGGAAGATCACCTTCACCCAGTACCTTACGAAAGCCTTGTTGGCCAGTGACGAAATTGAGGGGATGCCTGTCTCGGCTCTTAGTACCGCAAGGAAGCTAGGTGTGTGCAGCACTTACTGTTTTCATTTTATGGGTTAAAAGCCCATCTATTTCAGGGTTTTGTAAAAACCAATAGTTTTTGTTGATTTTTTTTCATTTCAAAATAATAATAAATAAATAATAATAATGATGAATCATCACTATGCATGTGCAAAGGCTGACAGTCATTCTGCACATGCACGACCCTTTTCTAAAATGGTGGTGGTAGCGTTCCACCATTTTGGAAAAGGGCAACCAGTCTGCCCATGCGCAGACCGAGTACTCTTTCCCCAAATGGCAGGGATGCTGCCGGTACCATTTTTGAAAAGGATGTGCATGCACAGAACAGCCCTGGCAGTCATTCCACATGCACAGGTTTGGAGGTTTTTTTTAAATATATTTTTATTTTATATTTTTAAACAAAAACAAATGAAAGCAAACGTGTTGTTTTCTTATTCATTCTTTTTCAGAACTTTAGTTACTAAATATGAATGGGGATCCATTTCCAGATGAGAGGGGAGAGCTGAAGGGAAGAGGTTGGCTCAGCACAGCTTTTCAGCATTCTATTGGCTTCTGACTCCTGCTAGCCAATTGAATGCAGGTCTCCTGAGTCTGCCCCCTCCCTCCTGCTCTCCCCCTTCCCATTCCTAATAAGTCTCTGCCGAGACTTTCCCACAGAGCCAACTCATAGTCCTGGGCTCTGTCCCCTGAGCTGCCGGCCCCAGAAAAGGTAAAAGATGGGGAGGAGACAGTGTGGCTTCTTACCCCCACCCCCCATCAGAACAGGGCATTCTGTTTTTTGAGAGTCTCATGTTTCTTGGCAAGAATTCAGCCAATTCTCATCTCATTCTTCCTTTCAAGAACAAGATGAGAATTGTAATTCTTGTCAACCAACATGAACATTGGGTTTCAGCCCTAATCCAAAAATACTGCTATACCGTTTTCATCCTGATTTTTTTACTTCCTGTACTAGATTTTGGGTATTTTTGAGTATTTGTACTCAAACCCCAGAAACCTGAAATGTCAGTATTTTTGTATTCAAACGGTATTTGGGTACCAATTCCGATACCCAAGACAGTCCCTGAAGACATGGATATTACCTGCAGATACCGAAGTGTTATGTATTTCTAAGTTAATGGAATCTGCTGCTACCCACTAAGGGGCTGTAGTTCCCTAATCAGGTCCTCATGTTGAATCTGCTGGTTACTGTTGTTGTTATGTTTACCTGAGGCTTGCTGAGCTAATACAGTTACAGTGAAGAAGCAAACAGGTCTGTGCGTGTCTTATTCTGGGCCTTCTAATGAACTCAGAAAACATGACATCTAGTGACAAAGGTGGGATGAGCCTTGCATGCTGAGAAGCAACGGAACATGCCAGTAGTTCTTGCAGTAACACAGAGAGGGCTGCTGTAACTAAGTTCCCAGAGTTAAATGGTTGCCTATATTGGAACAGTTGGGGCCTTTCACAGTGCTGTAGAAGACTGGCCCACACACATAGAAAGACTGGAACAGTATTTTGAAGCAAATGAGATTCCCCCAGAGAAACACATAGGGTGATTTCAGATGTGATGGGCCAATTGGCCCGCTACGCTGAGCCATCGTCCGGGATCCATTTTGGATCCTGGACAGGAATCAGCCCGGCCGTCCATCAGGTGGGGTTGCGTGGCACGACTTGCGGCCGCACAGTCCCGCCCCCCGCGCTCTCCCAGCCATCCTCCCTCCGGGAGATGGGTGGACACAGCGGCCAATCCACCCACTGTGCCTGATCCCATCCCGGGGTCTGGACCACGGTCCGGAGTCGGCCAAAGTAACAGACATTACTTTTGGCCGAATCTGGACCGTGGTCCAGCTAACCATGATTCTGGCCCTCCAGGTGGATGGAGGGCCAGAATTGTGGTCAAAGTGCTTCCCGCCCGAGCTTCACCAGGGGGGACATCTGGCAGAATGCACTACAGATGTTACGGGACTTTTGGTCACCACAGGGGTTTCACTGTGGTTGACCATGGTCTTGTAACGTCTGAAATCACCCATATCTTCGGTCTGATGGGAGGAAAAACATACCAGTTACTGTGCAGCCTGATCACTGCAAAGAAGCCAGTTAGCAAAAGCTTTGCAAAGATAGTGCAAGAACATGTGTCACCTAAGCCGCTGGTAATAGCAGAAAGGTTTAGATTCCATAAGAGGAATCAACTTGAAGGTGAATCTGCTTCCTCCTTTGCAGCTGAGCTGAAAAGGCTGTCAGAAAACTGTGACTTTAAGGAGGGACTGAATGATGCCCTAAGAGACAGATTTGTATGTGGGCTGCTTAATGAAAGTACACAGAAGAGACTTTTAACTGAAGGAAACCTCACCTTCAATCATGCTGTGGAAAAAGGAGTGGCAATGGAAACCGTCCTGGGAGGGATGCAGGAGAGTTACAAAGCAGAGTAAAAGCTGGGGTCCAAGTACTAACTAAAGCACAAGATAAGGAGCAACCCATGCAGCAGAGAGATAGATGTTATCGGTGTGGGAAAAGATCTCACGCTCCAGCTGAGATCTTTGAAACACCAAAATACATCACATGCACAGAGGCCATAGTGATACAGATAGTGAGAATGGAGTGGCCAGTTTGCAAATATATACCATAGGCACACCTAGCAAGTCACCCATTTGGCTGACACTCCAAGTATCAGGGAAACCACTCAAAATGGAATTAGATACAGGCTCCACAGTGTCGGTCATCTCATATGGAGAGTAAACTTTCAACAACATCCAACTAAGGAAGACACCAGTGTTGTTAAAAACATATACTGGAGGAAGGATAGTGCCCTTGGGAGTAATGAGAGTGGATGTAGAATATAACCACAAACTGTAGAATGCCCTGGACATATTTGTTGTTAAAAGGGGTGGGAAGGGGACCAGCCTTATGGGGACGGGACTGGCTACATGAGATCCCACTGGAACGGAAATCCATAAAGATGCTACAGCCAGCCTCACCAAATCCCTAAAAAACAGGATGACAACTAGAAAGTATTTTGACACCAGCATCAGAGGTATTCAAGGAGGACATAGGAGCATTAAAACACATAAAGGCTAAAACAACACTAGTTGAAAATGCAAGGTCAAAATTCCACAAGGCTCAAATTTTGCCTTGGCAATATAGCTTCGAATATAGCATCTGCCCCAAGATTGATGCCGAGCTGGAATGTTTGGAAGAAGAAGACATACTGTCCAAGGTTGCATGCAGTGAATGGGGAACTCCTATTGTTCCAGTCATTAAGAAAAATAGGACAGTAAGGGTGTGCGGAGACTTCAAGATCACCATAAATCCAGTACTCAATGTTGATAAATACCGTCTGCCACAAATAGAAGATATCTTTGCCACATTATCAGGAAGGAAAAAGATTCAGCAAGATAGACCTTTCACAGGCTTTTTTACAGATGGAAGTGGAAGAAGCTTCCAAACCTTACCTTACAATAAACACACAAAAAGGGTTATATCCGTATAACAGACTAGTGATCGGCATTGCATCAGCCCCTACCATATGGCAACGAACAATGGACCAAATTTTGCAAGGTATTCCAAGGACACAGTGCTACTTGGATTTTAATGAATTAGAAAGGGGGTTTAACTGCCTCTCTTTACCTGGGGTGTTCCCCCAGAGAAATTCTGCTGTTGCCCTGTCCCAGAGGGGTCCAGTGCTTGTAAGTCCCAACCAGCTGTCCCTGTCCAAGAGAGGCAACTGCAATTATCCCAACCAGCTACCTTTGCTCCGGGGAGATTTTATGCATATATCCCAACCAGCTGTCTCTGTCCAAGAGAAGCAACTGCAGTTATCCTAACCAGCTATCTCTGTTCCGGAGAGGGGCAACTGCAAATATAGTTTTACAAGAGAACGATAGAGAGAGAGAGGAAGAGATAGCAGGTCCCTTTTAATCCTCGGGATCTAATGGAAATACTTCAGTTTGAGAGGGTTTGGGGAATTACTCCTCTCCTGTTTTAGTAATGAGTCTTTTATTCAATCAAATAGACATTTATTCAATAATATCACAACAATTACCATACCAATTACCAAAGAGACACTTGCATCCAACATTCTGCTCTCATCTGAACTACTCAAAAATACATACAAAGCACATATTCTTACGTGATCCGAGGCCAACGAACTTGGTCCCAGGAAAAGGCGGGAGAGGGCCCAACGATGATGATAGAGAATTCCCTAGATAGAGGAATTCCCAAAAGGGCTGCAACCACCGACCTCAGCGGTGCTCTGATAAGAGCTGACGCTGATTACCGTGAAAGGCAAGGAACTAATCCAGAGTCAAGCCTTATATGTTGTGGCTGTCTTATGATTATTCAGAGTGTGGGGTTGTCAGTACCAAGCTTGTAGAGCACTCTCATTGTTTGCCCAGATCTAGGGTACCTTCTTGCTTAGTCATGATGTGAGGCTTGTTCTGACCAGTAAAGTCAGGCCCCCGCCTCCCTCCAGAGATGCAGGTCATGGCTCCTTGGCTCCTTTAGCCCACACATCCTTAAGAGAGTCATATATTTGCCTGATAAGACCACACTCTTGCTTGTTCAGCTCGACTTCTGTTATCAGCTCCTGACCTTTTACTATAGTTCCTCCCTGTTTCTGTAAATTATCAACATAGGTTGTTTGGGGAACAAGAGGTCCTGCTCACTTCTCCAGCATCATTTTGTTCTCTCTCAGGCCAATTCCTGATTATTCTTACTAATACTTCTGTTCTTCAAATCAACTGCATTAACACATGTGCGTAATAGTATCTTGCTTAATTTCTAGCATCGTATATAATTCTAAATAGCAGTCCCAATGGCCTACAAAAGTTGCATTCCAAATATTATAGCTCCAGTGTGTGCTCTTGGTTACATTTTAACACAAAGATGGTTACAACAACAGCCAATGTATATTGCTATCACATTTGTGTCAAAGAAGCACTTTTGGTTTAGTTACACAGAGTTATTTACAACAATCCCTCCTCATGTATACTCTAGCACATTTGTGTCAGAAAGGCACTTTTGGTTTGATTACAATTTAACACAGAATGGCCCATTGGAATCAAAGAAGCATTTTCTGATTCAGCACATTGGAGCAGGGAAATCAGTATCTTAGTTTGGCCCAAAATCATATCAATTTCTAACAAGATGACATTATTGTAACAGGTGAAAATTATGAGGAACACCTGGAGACACCAATACAAGTACTGAAACGCCTAGAGGAATATGGGTTACGAGCTAACCGTACAAAATGTGAGTTTTTTTAAGGACTGGGTCATGTACTGTGGACACATTATAGACACCCAAGGCCTACATAAAAATCCAGAGAAGATCAAAGCAGTCCTGGAAGCCCCCAAGCCAAAGGATATCTCCCAGCTTAGATTGTTCCTTGGAACTATTAACCATTATGGGCAGTTTCTACCTGATATAGCAACAATATTACATCCATTGCACTGCTTACCGTGAGCTGGCAGTAAGTGGAGATGATCACCTCAGTGTGCAGAAGCTTTTGCAACAGCCAAGAAATTAATTACCTCTGATAGGGTACTGACACATTTCAACCCATCCCGACCTATTAAGCTAGCATGCGATGCTTCCCCATATGGAATAGGGGCAGTTATATCTCATGTCATTCCAGATCACAGCGGAAGGCCAATAGCCTTTTCATCCAGGTCTCTAACAGTAGCAGAATGGGCTTATGCTCAAATACACAAGGAGGCCTTGAGTCTGGTTTGGGGCATGAAGAAATTCAACCAATATCTGTATGGAAGGAAATTTACCCTTGTCACTGAACACCAACCCTTGGTTGCAATATTTAATCCCAAGAAAGGAATCCCTATGACGGCAGCAGCACGCATTCAGCACTGGGCTCTCTTCTTAGCTGGCTATAACTATGACAGAGTTCAGGAGAACGAAGTTGCATGCTAAGGCGGATGGACTCTCTCACCTGCCAAATCCAGCTGACGATCAAGCTGTGAAGGTGCCACAGCCAACGTAGGCGGAATATGTTCAGTTATTTGAGATGGAGTGCTCGCCGGTGACGCATGCTATGATTGAGCAAGAAACCAAGCGAGGTCCCCCTACTAGCTCGGGTTTATGAAACCACCCTTAAGGGCTGGACACATACAGAAAGTCCTGATCTGACACCCTTCTATAGACGAAAAGATGAGCTTACTATACACCAAGGATGTATGATGTGGGGAATTTGTGTTGTTGTTCCCAGCAAGTTGCATTCGCGGGTGTTAGAAGAGCTCCACATGGAGCACCTAGGAGTAGTAAAAATTAAAGCACTGGCTAGAGGTTTGGTATGGTGGCCAGGCATTGATCAGCAAATATAACAGTTAGCTAAGGGCTGCCCTGGGTGCCAAATGGTGCAGCATATGCCTCGGCCTGCACCCCTACACCCCTGGGAATGGCCATCAGTCCCCTGACAGAGAGTACATATAGACTTTGCAGACCCATTTTGCGGCATGATGTACTTAGTAGTTGTGGATGCTCATTCCAAATGGCCAGAGGTCTTTTGCATGAGGAACATCACAACCACACAGACAGTAGAATATCTTTGCAGTTTGTTTGCCCGAGCAGGGCTACCTGAACAAGTGGTAAGTGACAATAGCCCCCAGTTTACCTCGGAAGAGTTTCAGTGGTTCATGAAGAAAAAAGGCATTAAACACATTACCTCAGCCCCATAATCACCCAGCCACAAATGGGTTAGTGGAGCGATTCATACAAACCTTGAAGCAAACCTTGAGGTCCATGGCAGGTGAACAGGGGTTCTTAAAACAGAAACACGCCCATTTCCTGCTAGCATATCGGAATGCAGTGCATGCCACAACAAACCAAACACCGGTAATGTTATTCCTCAGTTGGAACCTTAGGTCACGCTTGGATTTATTAAAGCCAAACCTAGGACTATATGTAAGAAACCAGCAGGTGAAGCAAGCTATTAAAAGAGGAACTGGCCCACCCCGCCAACTACAAGTGGGCCAAGCGGTTTTGGCACGTGATTATAGAGGACCTGATAAATGGCTACCAGCAATCATTAACGCCCAGACAGGACCACTATCTTATACAGTATAAGTGCGCCCCGAGACAGTGTGGCGACGTCATATAGACCAGCTACAGGATTCAGGCACTTTTCCTTTACTGACTCAAGAGACGACAACTCCTAACACTCCAGTAATTCCAGTACTTACTCAGCTTGAAGTAGATGCCACTATGACTACACCAGAGAACAGTCCTGTTGAACACCATACCTCCTCTGAAGGGACTCCAGAGATGGGCAGTATTGCAGATGAACCTCATACTTAAGGAGATGCTCATCTGGCCGACATACTCTACCCACAAAGGATACGTCAGCCAGCTGATAAACTGAATCTGTAAAATTTATCTTTTGTATGATCTCCTCATATATACATACAGGCATTATCTTAGGGGGAAAGAATAGATGTTATGTATGTCTAAGTTAATAGAATCTGCTGATACCCACTAGGGGGCTGTAGTTCCCTAAGCAGATCCTCATGTTGAATCTGCTGGTTACTACTGTTATGATGTTTACCTGGGGCTTGCTGAACTAATACATTTACAGTGAAGAAGCAAACAGGTCTGTGTGTGTGTCTGTCTTATTCTGGGCTTTCTAATAAACTCACAAAACATGACACAAAGCAAGCAGGTCCCTGTTTCAGGGAGGGAGTTCCAGGCATAAGGGCTAGTGTGGGAGAAGGGGTGAAGACGAAGGAGCAGGAGACTTTTGGGTAGGAATGGGCGAACAGAATGCGTTTCGGATGTTCGGTCGTTAGGTTCAAAATCCGAGTTCGGGTTCGATTGTTCGGTTCAGCCAAGTTCGGGTTGGCCGAACATGGCCGAACAGCACTATCGAAACTGAAACCGAAATGAAACCGAAACTTAACCAAAACTGAAACTTATTTTTTTTGCCCTTAAAAGACGTTTTTCCTGCCCCTGAACTCATCTGAACACAACCGAACTGTTAGGTCATTCGAAAGTTTGGTTTGGATGTTTGGCTCGGACATCCGAACAGACCGACTTTGGTCCGAACTCCCAACCACATTCACCCATCCCTACTTTTGGGCAGGTGTCGAACTGAAACCAGTATCTGATACTATCTGGTATCCAGCTGGATGTGGAAGTATCTGACAGTATCCGTTTATCTGATATCTGGTTAAATGGATCATCATTTACCTCCCACCCTTTGCCCACATATATGTTTTTTTAATCCCTCTCTCCCTTCTTCCTCTCCTGACCTGGTTCAGTTATGTGGTGATGCAGTAAATTCTAATCCCATAAACGGTAAATGGTAATATTTGTTATTCTGCACTGGTGGTTAACCTCTGCAGTAACTGGTTAGCATCAGGGACCACAGCCTGGAGTGTGAAAAGTCAGTGCAGGATCAGGTCCAGGGAAAATGTGCAGGACAGTTATGACAGGATCAGGTCCATAAGCAAATGCAGGATCGAACTCCAAATGTAGGATTGAGGTGCAGAGTTCAAGGTTTACAGCCAGACTCAGCGCATAGACCAAGGGAGCAGAGCAGACTGGGCAGGATGGTCAAGGTAGAATGGATGAGGAGAAGCAGAAATGGCACCAGGCTAGGTGGGCTCCCTTGGCAGTCACATAGGGGGCTCCTCACGCACATCAAGCATATGCCAAGCCCCCATCGTAGTACAGGCCAAGCCACAGTATCCAGACAGCCAGACTCACCAGTGGGATCCAAAGGACCGGGTTCTAGGAGGGAGGATCAGAAGAGCTAGCCTTCACTGGCCCAGAACACACACACTAATGGTAGGGAGTAAAGAGCCAGTCCAAAGTGCATAGAGACATAGGGGCCAATCCCATGCCCTGCAGATCCCATGCACACCCTCCTGCATGTGTGCATGTGCGCAGTTTGCGTGCAGCACAATGTGCCGGCAATGGGAGTGTGTGCAGGACCAGCAGCGTATGGGATCGGCCCCATAAGGAGGAAAAAAAAGGCAGATGGAAACAGTCAGGGGAGACCGGAACCAGGAAGCGGCTGATGATCCACCCAACCACCTGTGGCTGCAAACCTGCCTTTCATGACAGGCAGCCAGCCAGGAGCAAGGCTGAGAAGAGATGTGTGGCCAGACTGATACTGGAGAAGCCCTTATGGCCAATACTGGGCCCTGGCCAGCGGGAACTGTGGGCACTGCAGAGCCAGCTGATGCACCCCATGGCCCCATTGGTTCAAGCCCAGGTCCTTACAAGTTATTAGGGATGTGCAAACAGAACCGAGTTTGGAAAATCAAGTTCAGTTCGAAAGTTCGGTTCGGTCAACCGAACTATTTGAGTTCAGTTGAATTCCGAACTTCCGAACCGAGTTCGTACATTCAAAACCAGGTTTTTTTGCCTTCCGAACTGGTTCGAATTTGACCGAACAGTTCGGTCAAATTCAAGTTCGGTCGGAATTGTGAACTTCCGAACCGCGTTCGCACATCCCTACAAGTTATTTACTTGATAACCACAAAACTAACCAGAATACCAGTGTAGCAGAGCCCCACTACACTGTGGGGTGTTGTCAGAATCAGCCCCAATGAGCGAGTCAGATAGGGTTCAGCATACACAGCATACACAGCTGTTTATTCCCACTCAAAGTCCCCAGCCAGGCACTAAACCTCTGGCTTCAGTCCCATCCAATCATATAGTCCTTACATCAAAGGACTATATGACTGTCACAAACAGTCCACAAACTAGCCTAGTTACCCTCAGCTCACTTCCATTGTCAGGCTTCTTATTCAAGGTCAGGTGTCTCTTCTTTCTTTCTTTCTTTCTTTCTTTCTTTCTTTCTTTCGGAACTGCCAGGCAGCCTCTCAGGAGATGTGTCCTCCTCTCTGGTCAGGAGCAGACTCTCTTCTCTGTCCGGCTTCCTCTTACTTTATAATTATAGCCACGCCCACCAACTTCCACTTCCTGGTCGTGGCCATTTTAGGTGCTCTCTCCTCTAGATGCCATCTTGCTAGGCTTCTTAAAGGTATATCACCTTATTGTGGCACCACTCTGCCACAACCGAATATTATCCATGGATAATAATTTTGGTATCCATTCAGTACTAGAGAGATGGATGTCAGAGGAGGAGCAAAGTTGGAAACATAACAGGAAATGAGGTCAGAAAGTACATTTGAAAATCTGACTACAGTTCTGTATGGGAAAGCGACTGACATTCATGCAAAACAGACCTGGAATGGGTACCCGCAAAAATTGGTGTATCCATCAAATTTCTGATACCCGAATTTACTCAAAAATGTTTGGGGTCCAAATCTGTCCTCAATTTTGACTTCCAGTCCCGATTTTTCAGTTTTATGTCCCGATTTTTCAATCGGTTTCTGAAACATTTGGTAAGTCAGTACCAGAAATTAAGGGGGGGCGTTGTGTTTTTTTAGTATTCGGGTACCGATCAGTGATCAGGTAAGCCCCTCAAATACCCAAAATGGTACTAAACATGCATTTATTATCTGCAAGTACCAAATGAGGACCGCATTTCAGCTGTAGTGCAGAACTATATTTCAAATTATATTGTTTTATAGATGGAGGGTGGCTTCTCTGAAGCATTGCTTTCTAACTCCAGACTTTGAGAAACAAGAAGAAATCAGACAAAGGGAACATTTCGGTAGCTGTTCTCTGTGCACAACCTGTCAGCAGAAGTGACTGATTAATCAGAAAATGTTTGTTTTGACAGGTTAGTTTGAAGCAGCTTGGCAAGCTTGCATCTCTTTCCTCTCAATCACCTTAGCCTAAATGAAGGATTTATTTTTTGCCCCCCCCCCATGTTTAAATTCATCCCTGCTGACAACACACATTGCAAACTCTTCAATGATTCCTGTGTGCTGAATGAATTCCTGTCATTCTGCTTATTTGAAATCCATCCACTCCCAATGACCAAATTGATCATGCCATTGGGCTCAATGAAGCAGATAATGCATCGGGGTTTGATTGTATCAACATGCCATCTTTTCCATCCAACGTTTGAAAAGGACTTGACAAAAGGATTCTATTTCAGAATATGTTTGTATGTTGGATTGCTTTTCTCCTGACTGGGCAGTGAGAATTGGTGGAGGCAATTAAACATTCTGATGCCATTTCAATGTGGTAATGAAACTTTTTCCGTCTGTCTCTCTCCTGTTAAAAAGCACAAGGAAAAGATATGCAGAGAGATAAGAGAGCTCCTTAAATTTTGTTGCTGTAATGTCTATAAAGTGAAGGGGGGGGGAGGGAGTGATGCTAATTTTCTTTTTCTCCCCAAGGATTATGGGGATTAGGCCTGAAATGACAAAATCACATCAAATTATGTTTCCATCAGAAACAGGTAATTTGCCTTTATTCGCATGATGAGAAAACTTACAAGCTTTTTTGCTATTTTTTGCTGGTTGAACGCAATGAACTGAACTGCTACCAACTATGGCCGTTTTTGCACTGATGCCTCCCGCCGCCGCCCCCCTCCCCCCGGGTGTGCGGGTGGATGTGCGCACACTGCGATGGGGGGGTGAAGGGATAAGTGTGAGCCTGTAGAAACACCACAGGTGGTGGTGGGGTGCATGCTTGCTCCCCGCGCACACTTATTTCCACCCATCACCTCCCCATGGAGCCATCCAACAAAATGGAGGAGACTCCACGGGTGGAGATGGGAAAGGGAGCACACCCACCTCCACCCACTGCCAGCGCACACCCATTCCCCACCCAGCAGCACCGTGTGAAAACGGCCTATGTTTAGCAGCTTATGCTTTACATACCAGCTCAGTCATCATACCTTTGCTATGGAACTCCCTCCCCCAGGGTCTCCGCCGGTATTAAAGCCTGGTGGCCTTCTGGAGGCAATGTAAGACCATTTTGTTTCGCCAGGCTTTTGGCAGTGGGGACTGAAGGGTGGGGGGTTGATTTAAGGGGGAGCATGGGTTGGGGGAGAGGGTTTATGTGGGAAGTTGTTGGAGGGTGGGAGTGGGTTGAGTTTTCAGGGGGGAGTGTATTTTAAAAGTTTTTACATTGTATTTTATATTTTTGTGTAAGCCACCCTGAACCTTCAGGGAAGGGCAGGAAATAAATAAATAAATAAATAAATAAACTAAAGTGCCGCAAATTGACACAAAAGGACAATTCTGAAAAATCCCAGAAAGTGCCAAAAGATCCCAGGCAGTAAGTCGTGAAAAAATTTCAGACAATCCCAAAAAGTCTCACAAATGATGGGAAATTGTTGGCAGCGTTGCTCTCGTAATGGCAGAACCATGGAACTGCTGACCAGTGGGGAAATATCAAGAAATGGCTGTAAGCGCTCCCGCAAGGTTGGTATTTCCCGACGGGAAGGGGACACTTGTTCTTGTCTCATTACTCACGGGGACTAACACAGCATTCTGTCTCAAGTTATACATGAGGGCAAGGAACCTTTTCCCTCCCAAAGGTCACAGTGAAAATTAGTACAAGCTCCAAGGGACGCATAGCAGTTCGAGGCTTATCGGATGCGTTCAGGAAAAAGAGTGTCCGGATCATGAATCTGTGCTCTTCCTTTTATGCATGCCCTCATCTCTGCATCATTACCTTGAGTTTAGTCTTTCAGTGTTTGCAGGTAGGAACTAGATCCAGGCCCCAGATCCAGGAACTAGAAAGGGGCCAAATAAAAAACTATCTGTGGGCTGTATTTGGTCCCCAGGCCTGAGGATACCCACCCTTGTTAGAGGATATGCCTCAAACCCTGGTCACTTTCCATAGGCAAAAGATGTTGTATGGAGGCAAGTGATATTGAAGGCCTTCCTGTGCAATATGCCCCCCCCCCCAACCTGCCATTCTCCACAGCCTGTTGATAGCCTAGAAACCACCAGATGGCTGCAGAATAGGGGTGTGCAGAAGGCATTCCTGTCATTTTTATTTTAGTTTACAAAAACCCCCATCATTTTTGGGGTGGGGGGGAAGTGACCCTCCATTTTTGAGCTTTGTTTTATTTTTTCTTCATTTTTAAAATTAAATTTAAAAAATAAATAAATCACTGCACATGCACAAATGGCCACTGGGCTTTTCTGCACATGCACGGCGACCCTTTTTGAAAATGGGGCCAATGCTACCGGCGCCATTTTGGGAAAGGGTGTGCATGCCCTGAAAGGTCTGGTGGGCGTTTTTTGCATGCACAGGGGTGTTTTTTTTGTTATTTATTTTTACACAAAAACAGATGAAAGCAAACAGTAAACTTTTGTTTATTCATCTGTTTTTGCAACATTAGTTATGAACACGAATGGGACTCCATTCATTTTCATAACTTATAGAAAACATTACAGATGCACACCCCTACTGCAGAGTGCTTCCATGCATGCCCACTACATAATTAACATGACCCCCTAAATCGGTGACTTGACCCCACTAAGTAGGCAGCCATATTTTCTACATAGGTGACCATGTTGCCTATGTACGGGGTGTCTCCCCGCCCCATGCAGGATGTTCTAGGCTACAGAGGCTACAGGAATTTGCACCAGACCCCAAAGGAAAGTTCCCCCCACCTCCTTGATAAAGAAAATGGACTTGTCTTCAGCAGCATGTATGACCCTTAGACAGTTGTATCAAATTTAATATTGGCTCTATCGAAGAGGTATATCAAGTTCCCAACTAGCAGATACAGGGTCAACTGTGCTGTCAGGAGCAGGTAATTAGCAGAGGTTAAAGGCCCTAAATCCCATTCATAGAGGTTGGGTGGGTGGGCTTTTGGGGTGCGGGTAGGGTTTTTTATTGTACCGGTTTGTATTTTTACTTTGTGTGCGTGCGTGCGTGCCTGCGTGTTTTGTTGTTGTAAGGTGCCCTGAGTCTTCAGGGAAGGGCAGGGTATAAATGTTCATAACTAACTAAATAAAAACAAACAACAACACTTGCTCCTCCCAGCTACGCTACATGGCTGTGTACTATGAGATTAGAACTGAAAGAAGAACATGATGGAAAATGACAAAAACTCATCAAATATATCCTACCTTAGCTGAAAATGGTGGGTCAAGCTAAAAACCAATATCCATTCACTCTGTTGGTGTCCATTTAATCCTTGGTTGTTCCACGCCAGCTTTTCTGGTTTTTCATATTTTTCAGTCCGGTTATTTCATTTGTTTGCTCCCTTGGGTATTTCAGTTACGTCGTTTGGGAAATGTTAGCCAAATGTCTGCCTCCACTCCTCCTTCCACATCTTTAAAACGCACCTGAAGACTTTGTTTTCTTCTCCAAGTGCCTTTAGGAGGTCTACAGTTGGTTCTCCTTTATGTATTTTTTCTCCCCCTTTGCATCCCTCTTTTTAAAAAAAATTAAAAGAGATTTTCAATGGATTTTAAGTTGTGTAATTTACTAATTTTGTGACATTCCTCAAGCACTAGTTGGTTGGTGGGACACCATAGAAATTAAATAATTGTTAATTATTGTTATAGTTATTATTGGTCCTTTTCAAACAGTGTGGGCATGTGTGTCCACTGTGTGGGTATGTCTCGTTTGCACAGCCATGGCCAGCGAGTGGGCATGCATGCACACCTCCATGTACCATGCATTCCCACCCACCTTCACCCATCACCCCCACATGGACCAACCAGTAAAAACGCCAGTTGCTCCATGGCGTGGGTGGGAGGGGGATGGATGCACACCTGTGTGCACCCGACCCCACACTGCCCCTGCAGCGGCGTGCCCCCACACCTCCCCCCCAGCCATGGCCCGTTTGAAAGGGCCATTAATTGCACGTGCACAATTGTCAAAAATGGTGCAACTGAAACACTGAACTAATAAACTGATGCTTTATGAGAGCACTGATTTTGGAGGGGAAAGGTGCATTCTAATCCTTGGTACTCAGCAAGGGTTGCTAGCTGCCGAGTGCTTCCTCAAATCTGGCCTCTTCAATTATGTTCCTGAATAAGATCTGAAATCTTGGAAGAAATCTGGCCTCGGTTGCTGAGAAACTGAGTAATCTAAAATGGTAGCTGGACCCTTCTTCAGAAAGGAAAATGAATGGTTAGTTCGAATGCAAATGGCCAAGGTGCATTATTCGGATTCTGCGCAATCACAGGAATCTCAGAATTCTATGGGATGTTGCCATAGTAATAACTAGAGAAGCTGAAAAGCATTCCTAGCTATCTATCATGGAGATTAAAATATACTTTAAAATGGGCCTTAGTATACTATGAATTATACATAGTGAAATACCATATTCGATTACAAAAGAGACTTTGAATTACATATAGCAGAACAGGAGTAGCTGTTACGTCGCTCAGGTGGACGACAGCTTCCCAGCTGCCGTATCCCTCCCCAGCATTACATTGGGTGGTCAATCATCACGGCATCTACCTGTGCTCATTGTGCAATAGTATATATAAGCCCAGGGAAAATTCACTGTCACCCGATACTTCATCCAAGTATTTATTTAGACCACCAAAGTTCCTGCAGTCATGTCAATGGGAACAGAATGAGAAAGGGTTAGTTTTAATGCTGAAGAATATAATTATAAAAGCCATGGTTCTTCCAGGCAGTGCAGACTAGTGTAGCTACCTCTCCAGACCAGATCCCTGCTCAGGGCTGAAATTAGGGTTCCAAGCATGATCCAAGCCCATCTGAATTGGGCCCAATTCCAGCCTGAGCACAGTGCAGCCAGGTTCTTCCAAGTTCGATATGTCCAGGTCCCCCCTCACTACACACGCACATGAGCATGACGACAACATCAGAGCACTCTGGAGGAGGGTCACACATCAGAAATGGGCCAACTTAAAGCTTCTGTGCTGTCATTATTTCCATTCTCTTTAATGGGATGGGCATTAGTGTAGCTGCTCCAGGAGGCGATGAGATACGAATGCACAGTTGAACTCATAGATTTCAAGGCTAGAGTGTGATCACATGATCATCAGTAGAAGGGTGTGATTGTTCCTTTCAACATGGTCCCAGTTAGGCCTCATCAAGAGCACTGTATCCTCTTTTGATCGCCCCACTTTAAGGATACTGAAAAGCTTGAGTGGATTCAGAGGAAGGCAACAACAATGGTAACAGGGATAGAGGGAAAATAGAGGTAAAATGGAGGCAAAGCTGTCGGCACCATTTTGGGAGAAAGAGGAGGAGAGCACGGGAGAACTAAGAAATATTTAGCCTGGTGGGAGAGAAAGATTAATGGGGGACATTATTATAGTTTTTAAATATCTAAAAGGCTGCTAAATAGAGCTGTAACAACAGGTAGACCCAGCAAAATCGATTTGACCTGGTAATTTTGAGTACTATTTGGTCCCTGAAAAGTACCCTATCGATCAAAGTAACATTTTTAATTTAGATTTTTGTGAATTCTGGTCCCTGATTCTTGACTTCCAGTCCTAATTTTCTGAAGTTATTCATCATTATTTTTTTAGTAAATGAGTTACTCAAAGTTAGGGCTAATGCAGCAGCAGTTGTTACCGCGCCGCGATTCCATTC
>QEPC01001301.1:1861332-1893756 GCA_003113815.1 Sphenodon punctatus
GTTGCTGAGAAACTGAGTAATCTAAAATGGTGGCTGGACCCTTCTTCAGAAAGGAAAATGAATGGTTAGTTCAAATGCAAATGGCCAAGGTGCATTATTCGGATTCTGCGCAATCACAGGAATCTCAGAATTCTATGGGATGTTGCCATAGTAATAACTAGAGAAGCTGAAAAGCATTCCTAGCTATCTATCATGGAGATTAAAATATACTTTAAAATGGGCCTTCGTATACTATGAATTATACATAGTGAAATACCATATTTGATTACAAAAGAGACTTTGAATTACATATAGCAGAACAGGAGTAGCTGTTACGTCGCTCAGGTGGACGACAGCTTCCCAGCTGCCGTATCCCTCCCCAGCATTACATTGGGTGGTCAATCATCACGGCATCTACCTGTGCTCATTGTGCAATAGTATATATAAGCCCAGGGAAAATTCACTGTCACCCGATACTTCATCCAAGTATTTATTTAGACCACCAAAGTTCCTGCAGTCATGTCAATGGGAACAGAATGAGAAAGGGTTAGTTTTAATGCTGAAGAATATAATTATAAAAGCCACAGATCATTCCATGGTTCTTCCAGGCAGTGCAGACTAGTGTAGCTACCTCTCCAGACCAGATCCCTGCTCAGGGCTGAAATTAGGGTTCCAAGCATGATCCAAGCCCATCTGAATTGGGCCCAATTCCAGCCTGAGCACAGTGCAGCCAGGTTCTTCCAAGTTCGATATGTCCAGGTCCCCCCTCACTACACACGCACATGAGCATGACGACAACATCAGAGCACTCTGGAGGAGGGTCACACATCAGAAATGGGCCAACTTAAAGCTTCTGTGCTGTCATTATTTCCATTCTCTTTAATGGGATGGGCATTAGTGTAGCTGCTCCAGGAGGCGATGAGATACGAATGCACAATTGAACTCATAGATTTCAAGGCTAGAGTGTGATCACATGATCATCAGTAGAAGGGTGTGATTGTTCCTTTCAACATGGTCCCAGTTAGGCCTCATCAAGAGCACTGTATCCTCTTTTGATCGCCCCACTTTAAGGATACTGACAAGCTTGAGTGGATTCAGAGGAAGGCAACAACAATGGTAACAGGGATAGAGGGAAAATAGAGGTAAAATGGAGGCAAAGCTGTCGGCACCATTTTGGGAGAAAGAGGAGGAGAGCACGGGAGAACTAAGAAATATTTAGCCTGGTGGGAGAGAAAGATTAATGGGGGACATTATTATAGTTTTTAAATATCTAAAAGGCTGCTAAATAGAGCTGTAACAACAGGTAGACCCAGCAAAATCGTTTTGACCTGGTAATTTTGAGTACTATTTGGTCCCTGAAAAGTACCCTATCGATCAAAGTAAAATTTTTAATTTAGATTTTTGTGAATTCTGGTCCCTGATTCTTGACTTCCAGTCCTAATTTTCTGAAGTTATTCATCATTATTTTTTTAGTAAATGAGTTACTCAAAGTTAGGGCTAATGCAGCAGCAGTTGTTACCGCGCCGCGATTCCATTCTGCCATTTCGGAATTGCCTGCGCCACACCGCGGCTTTTCTGCGGACATTCCACTAATTCCGCCGGCATTCTGCAAATTGCGGAAAAATTGCAGAGGCTGTTGGAAAACCACTGTTCTGCTATTTTGTGGTGCTGGCGGAATGGCGGAAGTAGCGAAAATGTCATGTTTCTGCTATTTTGTGAAGCCTGTGGAAGTAGCGGAATGAAATGAGCGGAACTGCAGAAGTAGCGGAATGAAATTAGCAGAACTGTGGAAGTAGAGGAATGAAAGCCTCTGCCACGCCGTACCACTAATTGCGGAAACACTGTTTCCGGCGGAAATAGCTACTGCTGCGACATTTAGCTACAGCCCTACTCAAAGACCAAAATACCTGCTATTTTTGTGTGTCTGGGTACCTGATCGGTGTTTGGGTACCACTCCAGGTACCCAAATCTGTGTCTTGAAATTCAATTACCCGCCACGGGTTGCAAACGAACTACCTGTTTCAGCTCTATGCTGTAAGCAAAACAGCGTTTGGTTGTTATCTCTGGTCACTGAGGTTAGCAATACAGATAATGGCCGCAATACCAAACCCCACAGCCACTGCACAGTTTATACATGCGGGCCCCATGCCAGGACTGCGTGCGTGCCAGGTGTGCAGTACGTGCATTAGGTTAAACATTAGGAAGAACTCTCTAACTACCAGGACAGTTAGGCAGTGGGAAAATATGCTAAGGAAGGCTGTGGAGCCAAATAGGTTTGGCAGACACGTCTCTGGGATGGTGTAGGTCAGAGACATGGAACAGTTTCTGTATGTCAATAGGAGAGTGATGAGTGTGACCCAGATGTTCCCCAAAATGGATACAGTCCCCCATGCTGTGTGATCAAGGGCCAACGAACTTGGGCCAAGGGGGGGCTTGGAAGGACAGCCCCCAGACATGACCAAAGGCCAGCAGACATGGGGAAAGGGGCTCAAAAGGATGACCCCCCATACAAGATATATGAACAAAGGGGGGCTTGTAAAAGGCAGAACCAGGATGGGGCCCAGCCACCATGGAACCTGACAAAAGTCAGCTTGAACTTGGGAGAAGGGTTGAAGGGAGGATGCCCAGAGTAAATCATTGAGCCATTAAGGAAAAGGGCATTCTTCCTGTTAACAAAGCACCGGTGATCATGACTCATGGCAGCAACATTCCTCAAGACAAGGAAGGCTGTAGGCACCCTGGAAGCCAACGCCCTAGAATCCAGGTGTCACTTTGTGGCACTTGATTCACACCTGGTGCCTCCTTTGAATCAAGGAACTTTCTTCCTCCCCTCCCTAACTATCTGCTANTGACTACAGTTCTGTATGGGAAAGCGACTGACATTCATGCAAAACAGACCTGGAATGGGTACCCGCAAAAATTGGTGTATCCATCAAATTTCTGATACCCGAATTTACTCAAAAATGTTTGGGGTCCAAATCTGTCCTCAATTTTGACTTCCAGTCCCGATTTTTCAGTTTTATGTCCCGATTTTTCAATCGGTTTCTGAAACATTTGGTAAGTCAGTACCAGAAATTAAGGGGGGGGGTTGTGTTTTTTTAGTATTCGGGTACCGATCAGTGATCAGGTAAGCCCCTCAAATACCCAAAATGGTACTAAACATGCATTTATTATCTGCAAGTACCAAATGAGGACCGCATTTCAGCTGTAGTGCAGAACTATATTTCAAATTATATTGTTTTATAGATGGAGGGTGGCTTCTCTGAAGCATTGCTTTCTAACTCCAGACTTTGAGAAACAAGAAGAAATCAGACAAAGGGAACATTTCGGTAGCTGTTCTCTGTGCACAACCTGTCAGCAGAAGTGACTGATTAATCAGAAAATGTTTGTTTTGACAGGTTAGTTTGAAGCAGCTTGGCAAGCTTGCATCTCTTTCCTCTCAATCACCTTAGCCTAAATGAAGGATTTATTTTTTGCCCCCCCCCCATGTTTAAATTCATCCCTGCTGACAACACACATTGCAAACTCTTCAATGATTCCTGTGTGCTGAATGAATTCCTGTCATTCTGCTTATTTGAAATCCATCCACTCCCAATGACCAAATTGATCATGCCATTGGGCTCAATGAAGCAGATAATGCATCGGGGTTTGATTGTATCAACATGCCATCTTTTCCATCCAACGTTTGAAAAGGACTTGACAAAAGGATTCTATTTCAGAATATGTTTGTATGTTGGATTGCTTTTCTCCTGACTGGGCAGTGAGAATTGGTGGAGGCAATTAAACATTCTGATGCCATTTCAATGTGGTAATGAAACTTTTTCCGTCTGTCTCTCTCCTGTTAAAAAGCACAAGGAAAAGATATGCAGAGAGATAAGAGAGCTCCTTAAATTTTGTTGCTGTAATGTCTATAAAGTGAAGGGGGGGGGAGGGAGTGATGCTAATTTTCTTTTTCTCCCCAAGGATTATGGGGATTAGGCCTGAAATGACAAAATCACATCAAATTATGTTTCCATCAGAAACAGGTAATTTGCCTTTATTCGCATGATGAGAAAACTTACAAGCTTTTTTGCTATTTTTTGCTGGTTGAACGCAATGAACTGAACTGCTACCAACTATGGCCGTTTTTGCACTGATGCCTCCCGCCGCCGCCCCCCTCCCCCCGGGTGTGCGGGTGGATGTGCGCACACTGCGATGGGGGGGTGAAGGGATAAGTGTGAGCCTGTAGAAACACCACAGGTGGTGGTGGGGTGCATGCTTGCTCCCCGCGCACACTTATTTCCACCCATCACCTCCCCATGGAGCCATCCAACAAAATGGAGGAGACTCCACGGGTGGAGATGGGAAAGGGAGCACACCCACCTCCACCCACTGCCAGCGCACACCCATTCCCCACCCAGCAGCACCGTGTGAAAACGGCCTATGTTTAGCAGCTTATGCTTTACATACCAGCTCAGTCATCATACCTTTGCTATGGAACTCCCTCCCCCAGGGTCTCCGCCGGTATTAAAGCCTGGTGGCCTTCTGGAGGCAATGTAAGACCATTTTGTTTCGCCAGGCTTTTGGCAGTGGGGACTGAAGGGTGGGGGGTTGATTTAAGGGGGAGCATGGGTTGGGGGAGAGGGTTTATGTGGGAAGTTGTTGGAGGGTGGGAGTGGGTTGAGTTTTCAGGGGGGAGTGTATTTTAAAAGTTTTTACATTGTATTTTATATTTTTGTGTAAGCCACCCTGAACCTTCAGGGAAGGGCAGGAAATAAATAAATAAATAAATAAATAAACTAAAGTGCCGCAAATTGACACAAAAGGACAATTCTGAAAAATCCCAGAAAGTGCCAAAAGATCCCAGGCAGTAAGTCGTGAAAAAATTTCAGACAATCCCAAAAAGTCTCACAAATGATGGGAAATTGTTGGCAGCGTTGCTCTCGTAATGGCAGAACCATGGAACTGCTGACCAGTGGGGAAATATCAAGAAATGGCTGTAAGCGCTCCCGCAAGGTTGGTATTTCCCGACGGGAAGGGGACACTTGTTCTTGTCTCATTACTCACGGGGACTAACACAGCATTCTGTCTCAAGTTATACATGAGGGCAAGGAACCTTTTCCCTCCCAAAGGTCACAGTGAAAATTAGTACAAGCTCCAAGGGACGCATAGCAGTTCGAGGCTTATCGGATGCGTTCAGGAAAAAGAGTGTCCGGATCATGAATCTGTGCTCTTCCTTTTATGCATGCCCTCATCTCTGCATCATTACCTTGAGTTTAGTCTTTCAGTGTTTGCAGGTAGGAACTAGATCCAGGCCCCAGATCCAGGAACTAGAAAGGGGCCAAATAAAAAACTATCTGTGGGCTGTATTTGGTCCCCAGGCCTGAGGATACCCACCCTTGTTAGAGGATATGCCTCAAACCCTGGTCACTTTCCATAGGCAAAAGATGTTGTATGGAGGCAAGTGATATTGAAGGCCTTCCTGTGCAATATGCCCCCCCCCCCAACCTGCCATTCTCCACAGCCTGTTGATAGCCTAGAAACCACCAGATGGCTGCAGAATAGGGGTGTGCAGAAGGCATTCCTGTCATTTTTATTTTAGTTTACAAAAACCCCCATCATTTTTGGGGTGGGGGGGAAGTGACCCTCCATTTTTGAGCTTTGTTTTATTTTTTCTTCATTTTTAAAATTAAATTTAAAAAATAAATAAATCACTGCACATGCACAAATGGCCACTGGGCTTTTCTGCACATGCACGGCGACCCTTTTTGAAAATGGGGCCAATGCTACCGGCGCCATTTTGGGAAAGGGTGTGCATGCCCTGAAAGGTCTGGTGGGCGTTTTTTGCATGCACAGGGGTGTTTTTTTTGTTATTTATTTTTACACAAAAACAGATGAAAGCAAACAGTAAACTTTTGTTTATTCATCTGTTTTTGCAACATTAGTTATGAACACGAATGGGACTCCATTCATTTTCATAACTTATAGAAAACATTACAGATGCACACCCCTACTGCAGAGTGCTTCCATGCATGCCCACTACATAATTAACATGACCCCCTAAATCGGTGACTTGACCCCACTAAGTAGGCAGCCATATTTTCTACATAGGTGACCATGTTGCCTATGTACGGGGTGTCTCCCCGCCCCATGCAGTATGTTCTAGGCTACAGAGGTCTGCAGGCACAGGAATTTGCACCAGACCCCAAAGGAAAGTTCCCCCCACCTCCTTGATAAAGAAAATGGACTTGTCTTCAGCAGCATGTATGACCCTTAGACAGTTGTATCAAATTTAATATTGGCTCTATCGAAGAGGTATATCAAGTTCCCAACTAGCAGATACAGGGTCAACTGTGCTGTCAGGAGCAGGTAATTAGCAGAGGTTAAAGGCCCTAAATCCCATTCATAGAGGTTGGGTGGGTGGGCTTTTGGGGTGCGGGTAGGGTTTTTTATTGTACCGGTTTGTATTTTTACTTTGTGTGCGTGCGTGCGTGCCTGCGTGTTTTGTTGTTGTAAGGTGCCCTGAGTCTTCAGGGAAGGGCAGGGTATAAATGTTCATAACTAACTAAATAAAAACAAACAACAACACTTGCTCCTCCCAGCTACGCTACATGGCTGTGTACTATGAGATTAGAACTGAAAGAAGAACATGATGGAAAATGACAAAAACTCATCAAATATATCCTACCTTAGCTGAAAATGGTGGGTCAAGCTAAAAACCAATATCCATTCACTCTGTTGGTGTCCATTTAATCCTTGGTTGTTCCACGCCAGCTTTTCTGGTTTTTCATATTTTTCAGTCCGGTTATTTCATTTGTTTGCTCCCTTGGATATTTCAGTTACGTCGTTTGGGAAATGTTAGCCAAATGTCTGCCTCCACTCCTCCTTCCACATCTTTAAAACGCACCTGAAGACTTTGTTTTCTTCTCCAAGTGCCTTTAGGAGGTCTACAGTTGGTTCTCCTTTATGTATTTTTTCTCCCCCTTTGCATCCCTCTTTTTAAAAAAAATTAAAAGAGATTTTCAATGGATTTTAAGTTGTGTAATTTACTAATTTTGTGACATTCCTCAAGCACTAGTTGGTTGGTGGGACACCATAGAAATTAAATAATTGTTAATTATTGTTATAGTTATTATTGGTCCTTTTCAAACAGTGTGGGCATGTGTGTCCACTGGGTGGGTATGTCTCGTTTGCACAGCCATGGCCAGCGAGTGGGCATGCATGCACACCTCCATGTACCATGCATTCCCACCCACCTTCACCCATCACCCCCACATGGACCAACCAGTAAAAACGCCAGTTGCTCCATGGCGTGGGTGGGAGGGGGATGGATGCACACCTGTGTGCACCCGACCCCACACTGCCCCTGCAGCGGCGTGCCCCCACACCTCCCCCCCAGCCATGGCCCGTTTGAAAGGGCCATTAATTGCACGTGCACAATTGTCAAAAATGGTGCAACTGAAACACTGAACTAATAAACTGATGCTTTATGAGAGCACTGATTTTGGAGGGGAAAGGTGCATTCTAATCCTTGGTACTCAGCAAGGGTTGCTAGCTGCCGAGTGCTTCCTCAAATCTGGCCTCTTCAATTATGTTCCTGAATAAGATCTGAAATCTTGGAAGAAATCTGGCCCCAGTTGCTGAGAAACTGAGTAATCTAAAATGGTGGCTGGACCCTTCTTCAGAAAGGAAAATGAATGGTTAGTTCAAATGCAAATGGCCAAGGTGCATTATTCGGATTCTGCGCAATCACAGGAATCTCAGAATTCTATGGGATGTTGCCATAGTAATAACTAGAGAAGCTGAAAAGCATTCCTAGCTATCTATCATGGAGATTAAAATATACTTTAAAATGGGCCTTCGTATACTATGAATTATACATAGTGAAATACCATATTTGATTACAAAAGAGACTTTGAATTACATATAGCAGAACAGGAGTAGCTGTTACGTCGCTCAGGTGGACGACAGCTTCCCAGCTGCCGTATCCCTCCCCAGCATTACATTGGGTGGTCAATCATCACGGCATCTACCTGTGCTCATTGTGCAATAGTATATATAAGCCCAGGGAAAATTCACTGTCACCCGATACTTCATCCAAGTATTTATTTAGACCACCAAAGTTCCTGCAGTCATGTCAATGGGAACAGAATGAGAAAGGGTTAGTTTTAATGCTGAAGAATATAATTATAAAAGCCACAGATCATTCCATGGTTCTTCCAGGCAGTGCAGACTAGTGTAGCTACCTCTCCAGACCAGATCCCTGCTCAGGGCTGAAATTAGGGTTCCAAGCATGATCCAAGCCCATCTGAATTGGGCCCAATTCCAGCCTGAGCACAGTGCAGCCAGGTTCTTCCAAGTTCGATATGTCCAGGTCCCCCCTCACTACACACGCACATGAGCATGACGACAACATCAGAGCACTCTGGAGGAGGGTCACACATCAGAAATGGGCCAACTTAAAGCTTCTGTGCTGTCATTATTTCCATTCTCTTTAATGGGATGGGCATTAGTGTAGCTGCTCCAGGAGGCGATGAGATACGAATGCACAGTTGAACTCATAGATTTCAAGGCTAGAGTGTGATCACATGATCATCAGTAGAAGGGTGTGATTGTTCCTTTCAACATGGTCCCAGTTAGGCCTCATCAAGAGCACTGTATCCTCTTTTGATCGCCCCACTTTAAGGATACTGACAAGCTTGAGTGGATTCAGAGGAAGGCAACAACAATGGTAACAGGGATAGAGGGAAAATAGAGGTAAAATGGAGGCAAAGCTGTCGGCACCATTTTGGGAGAAAGAGGAGGAGAGCACGGGAGAACTAAGAAATATTTAGCCTGGTGGGAGAGAAAGATTAATGGGGGACATTATTATAGTTTTTAAATATCTAAAAGGCTGCTAAATAGAGCTGTAACAACAGGTAGACCCAGCAAAATCGATTTGACCTGGTAATTTTGAGTACTATTTGGTCCCTGAAAAGTACCCTATCGATCAAAGTAACATTTTTAATTTAGATTTTTGTGAATTCTGGTCCCTGATTCTTGACTTCCAGTCCTAATTTTCTGAAGTTATTCATCATTATTTTTTTAGTAAATGAGTTACTCAAAGTTAGGGCTAATGCAGCAGCAGTTGTTACCGCGCCGCGATTCCATTCCGCCATTTCGGAATTGCCTGTGCCACACCGCGGCTTTTCTGCGGACATTCCGCTAATTCCACCGGCATTCTGCAAATTGCGGAAAAATTGCAGAGGCTGTTGGAAAACCACTGTTCTGCTATTTTGTGGTGCTGGCGGAATGGCGGAAGTAGCGAAAATGTCATGTTTCTGCTATTTTGTGAAGCCTGTGGAAGTAGCGGAATGAAATGAGCGGAACTGCGGAAGTAGCGGAATGAAATTAGCAGAACTGTGGAAGTAGCGGAATGAAAGCCTCTGCCACGCCGTACCACTAATTGCGGAAACACTGTTTCCGGCGGAAATAGCTACTGCTGCGACATTTCGCTACAGCCCTACTCAAAGACCAAAATACCTGCTATTTTTGTGTGTCTGGGTACCTGATCGGTGTTTGGGTACCACTCCAGGTACCCAAATCTGTGTCTTGAAATTCAATTACCCCCCACGGGTTGCAAACGAACTACCTGTTTCAGCTCTATGCTGTAAGCAAAACAGCGTTTGGTTGTTATCTCTGGTCACTGAGGTTAGCAATACAGATAATGGCCGCAATACCAAACCCCACAGCCACTGCACAGTTTATACATGCGGGCCCCATGCCAGGACTGCGTGCGTGCCAGGTGTGCAGTACGTGCATTAGGTTAAACATTAGGAAGAACTCTCTAACTACCAGGACAGTTAGGCAGTGGGAAAATATGCTAAGGAAGGCTGTGGAGCCAAATAGGTTTGGCAGACACGTCTCTGGGATGGTGTAGGTCAGAGACATGGAACAGTTTCTGTATGTCAATAGGAGAGTGATGAGTGTGACCCAGATGTTCCCCAAAATGGATACAGTCCCCCATGCTGTGTGATCAAGGGCCAACGAACTTGGGCCAAGGGGGGGCTTGGAAGGACAGCCCCCAGACATGACCAAAGGCCAGCAGACATGGGGAAAGGGGCTCAAAAGGATGACCCCCCATACAAGATATATGAACAAAGGGGGGCTTGTAAAAGGCAGAACCAGGATGGGGCCCAGCCACCATGGAACCTGACAAAAGTCAGCTTGAACTTGGGAGAAGGGTTGAAGGGAGGATGCCCAGAGTAAATCATTGAGCCATTAAGGAAAAGGGCATTCTTCCTGTTAACAAAGCACCGGTGATCATGACTCATGGCAGCAACATTCCTCAAGACAAGGAAGGCTGTAGGCACCCTGGAAGCCAACGCCCTAGAATCCAGGTGTCACTTTGTGGCACTTGATTCACACCTGGTGCCTCCTTTGAATCAAGGAACTTTCTTCCTCCCCTCCCTAACTATCTGCTAGCCACTTTTTTATTTACCTAACCCCGTGTGTCAATAGCCTTTTTATTTACCTTTCCCCCATTGTGATGGAAGTAGAAGTTTTGGCTTCTCCCCTCATCAGCCCATTGTACACACCCAACTACCCATCGAAGCCTCCCAAAATCCTTTGTCCAAACCCCTATAACTGCCCCTGGTTTCCCCGTCAAAGTGAGAAATCTTGGAACGCCGATACATGCAGTTCGCTCTGTACGTGTCTGTGCTAAGGGATCTCCCAGACTTCGGTCTGCCCCTCTCTTTTTTCCACCCCCCCCCTGAACTTCGGTGCATCCTGGGCTGCTGATCCCTTGTGCAATCAGCTAGGAGAGATAAACCATAGGTCCAGACTCTCTCTCCTCTCGCTCTCGCTGTGCCTTCACCGGACTACACCCTCCCTTTTTCTCCTATCTTATTTTCACTTTCCCTGCAGCCGCTTTTATTCTCCCTTGTGTATCCCGCCAACCAGACTGGGGCTGTTTCTCTATATTTGGTAACCTTGCCTTTTTGTAAGCCAATAAACCTCGTTCAGTTTTTATTGCAACATTTGTCTCTTCTTTCTTCTATTTTGGGAGGGGAACATACCCTGACTGTGGCACGTACCTGTCCTCAAACTGCTCCTTTTTGAACACGTGGAGACCCCGGTTTAAGAAATTGGGCTAATTCCCCCCAAAGTTAAGGAATGGTGGATATTGGGGTACCCACCCCCCAATAGTCACAAGTGGGAGGGGGTTCTCCTGTTAACAAGAGGGCTCTTCATCTTAGAGAAGAGACAGCTAAGGAGCTTGTTGCCAGAGGACATTGTGAAGGCCAATAGCAAAATTGGTTCCAAACAATATTGGATAACATTCCTAGAGGATTGGTCCATAAATGGCTATTAGTGATGTTGGCAAGGGGATGAGACTTCTGGCTACCAGGAGTTGGCAATGAATAGCAGGAAAGGGAGAACTCCATTCTGGCCTGTTACACATGTCTCTAGGCAACTGAAGTTGGCCACTCTCAAAGACAGGAGCTGGGCTAGATGGACCATTGGTCTGACCCACTATGGCACAGCATATGTTCTTATACACTGTGAAACCTGCTTAATGGCAGGGCACTGGACTTGGGAATCCTCCCAGCCCTATTATTTCATCTAAACTTCTGAGTTAGCCAGCAGTTCCTATGCCAAGGCCATGACTCCGCCAAGGCCACAACTCCGATGTACTAGAGCCCACCCCCCTCCCCGTGCAGGAAAGATTACCTCATCTTTGTCATTTTCCTGTGGAATGCGAATGTTCTAATTTCAACACAACCCTATTTTCCATCAGAAAATACTTTAGCCATAACCTCTGCCTACCCTGCTCCTTGTAAACATCTAAGTTTACTTGGTCCTGGAAATATCTGTTAGTAGAGCAGGAATGTGTACTGGGTTTATTATTTGTGGGTATTAGTCACATTTTTTGGGTCGCCCTTCAAGTACCCCAATAATACCGATGAACAACAGGTCTAGGAACTGGGCAGGTGGAAGAGTTTATAACAAACTCAAATATCCATTCCCCCCCACCACCGGTATTCCATTCATTCCCCACCCCCAACCCCAGTTATTTGGTCATTCGGACATTTTAGTTATGGCATTTTCAGCAGTTGTGTATGCGTCATTGTGCTAACGTTGCCAAAAAGATGTAGTTGAAATGCCAAAATGACTGAAGGAAAATAAACAAGCAAAAAAAAAATCCTCATGAAAGGGGGAGGGGTTTGAAATGGAATAAATTACATGGATAGCTGATGGACAATAAAGTTGTACCGATTATTACCCAAACTGCCATTTTTGGTTCAAATACGGTATAGTCGATGGGTTTACTGCTTTTGTTGTTGTTGTTCTTGTTTTGGATTATTTCTGCTTTCCTATGCATGTCACAGATAAACAGGAAACATATAGGTTCTCTCCAAAGGGTGTGCAATTTTTATTTTATTTTTAAAATTTAGTTACTCAGATGAATGTAGCCCCATTTTTTTTTTAGTCACTAATGAATAAGTAAACGATTGCCATTTGCTTTCACCCATTTTCATTTTAAAAATTAAAAATAAAATTAAAAAACACAAAATGACTGCCAGGGATGTTCTCTACATATACACCCTTTTCCGAAATGGCACTGGCAGTGGCAGCACCATTTTGGAAAAGAGCCACACGTGCACAGAATGGCACCAGTGGCTATTTTGCACATGCACAGTGATTTTTTAAAAATTATTTTTTCTTTGTTATTTTTAATTAAATGAAATGAAAAATAAAATGAAAAGGAAGAAGGTTATTATGAAATCCCTGAAAACAGATGGGCTTTAAACCCAGAAAACGAAAAAGAAAAATGTGGTACGTGTTGCACACCCCTAACTTTCTCCACCCAGGCAACAGAGTTCTGTACTTCTGTGCTCATTGACCTAATAGCTTTACGGAAAAGCTCCTTCAGCATTAGAAATGGAGTCTAGCCTCAGGCAGCCGAGAACAAGAAAAACTAACGATTCCCTTTTGATATCAGATTGCAATGCATATATGCTATATTATATATTATAGGTTTTGTAATGTCTAAGCCTTGGGTATCTTGGATAACTGATTTTGATATGTTACTTAAATTTAGGCGGATTTCGGCTGTTAAGGCTGAGTAAAGTTCGCCTGATTGGGTAATTGAGCTATGTATTCTATGTTTCTAAGATACCTTTATTATATTATACTATTATCCTTCTACGATTTATCATAGGCTGTTTATTGATCTGATTTTATAGGTGTGTGTGTTTGATTATTGTTTTCGCACTTTTGATTTTGTATATGCCCCATGGGGCTCTTGTAAGTTTAATCTAGTCTGGGCAAAGACCTATGGTCACGCCAAATAAATGATTTTATTTGATTTGATTACAATGCAAGCTCAAATATGTTGTCTGTCATATTCAGCTCCTGACCATGTGTCATCGTTATCAGTGCCATGAGATAACACTTATGCAAGCAGCTTCTTACCACAGTAGTGTGAGTTGTCACTTCTGGTTGATTCCCAAATTCAAGGTCAACTACAAGATGAATCCAGGAGTGCTGTTCAAATTAATTCCTGCTCTTAACTCTTTCTCAGTCTTTGCTATGCACCATTCTCTGTTGACATGCCACATTCAGATCCTGTTCATCTAGTCTCTGAAGACTAATCAGAATACACCGCTTGTGTCACTGATAATATTATGATCTATCTGACATTCTTATACCTTTGCATAAATTTGCAAAGCTTTTTTTTTTAACCTAGGTGACACAACTAGGAATCTGCAGGCTTTCCAGATTCTGAGTTTGTGTGTCTAGCAGGGCTGAGTTGGGTCACCGGCTTAGAGTCATCCACAGGCTGGAAATTTGGATCCAAGCCAGGCCAAGCCTGATTCTGGAGGCACATCAGAAAAGGGGTGGGGCTTCGGCACCCTCCTGCCCTTTTCCAACCTGGCTACACCCTCTACAGAAAGCCATGACATCATGACACTCCATGTAGGGGCAGGGTCTCCAACTGCAAATGACTCGTGCAGACTAGGGATGTGCGGACGTGATTCGGAAGTTCAGAGTTCGGACCAAACTGGAATAGTTCAGTCGACTGAACCGAACTTTCAAACCGAACTCAAATTCGACCAAACTGTTCGGTCAAATCCAAACCAGTTCAGAAGGCAAAAAAACCAGTTTTGAATGTACGAACTCAGTTCAGAAGTTTGGAATTCGTCCAAACTCGACTAGTTCGGTCGACGAAACTGAACTTTAGAAAAGAACTCGATTTTCGAACCAAACTGAATTTCCAAACTCGGTTCTGTTCGTACATCCCTAGTGCAAACAGTGCCCGCCCCTACCCAAACCCAATGAGATGGGTCAGATCCCACTGGGCTGGGGCCAGATCTCAAGTCTCTCAGCAGTTCATGGCTCCAAGTTGTCAGAGGCAGTTCAGGCTGGAAGCTGCCAGAGATATGAAAAGCTGAAGAACTCCCTACAACTGGCAGCTAGAGTAAGCTGACACAAGGAATATATTTTCTGTTCTGTTCAGCCTAGAGTGGGCTGGATTCTGTAAGAACTTGGCCCCACTGCTTTGTGTATTTGGTCATATGCACCAAGTCAAGCTGATAGAGCTGAAGGGCACAATGAAATTAATATCTTTCATGAGATCCCCATAGCAAGTGGTGGGCCGGGGTAGGGGGGTGGAATATCCACCTGAGGAAGAACTGCTGAGTCAGGGATCATATCAGTTATATCAAGAGATTCAGAAAAGTAGATACAATAAGACCTATTTTTGCAAAAATGCTAGTATAATGGGTTCCCAGTGTTTGGATGACCTGCTTGAGACTCTTCAAAGAGATCATAACAAGGTTATATTGAAAAGAGGAGGCTACTCAGAGAAATCAAGATTTACAGTCACTTGCTGAATGGGAGGACACCAAGGAAAGGCTGAGGGTGCGGGAAAACCCATTCAAGACCAAATACAAAATTTTACCTGTAGTCATCCTGCATCCAAGCAGGAGATTGGACCAAATGACCATCAAGCTCCCTTCCAACTCTTAGATTCTAATGGTTAAGTTTCAAAATGGGGTCACACAGATTGAAAAGGCTGGAAAACACTGTGAAAAGGGAATAGAGGAATATTTGAAAGCAAGAATATGGATAGCAAGGAGAAAGATGGAAACAGCTGTTTTGGACAGATGTTACTGTTGCTCGGAGGACTATTGCTAAGCTGGCTAGGAAAGGTCAAAGAGAAAAAGGGTACGAGACGCTTGTACACTAAAGAAAGAAGTCAGGGTATAGAGGTGTTGTCATGGACACAGGGTGAGGTGCATCTAGGACATGGGTGGGGAACCTTTTCCTTCCCAGGGGCCACTCTTAAAGCTTACACAGCCCCGAGGGCCACACAGAAGTTGGGGTGGGGTGATTAAGGGATGCACTCAAGGAAAGGATGACCCAAATCATGGATCTGCACCATGGAACTGTCCCCTATCCTTGTCTGCATACCCTCGTCTCTGCTCCCTTCCCTTGAGCTCAGTTTTTCAGTGACTGGAGGTAAGAACTGGATCCAGGTGCCAAATCCAGGAAATGGAAAGAGGCCACATAAAAACTTGCCATGAGTCATATTTGGTCCCCGGGCCTGAGGTTCCCCACCCCTGATCTAGGACATGGATGGTTATGGGGGCTTCTTTCAGGGTCAAGGTTGGGTGGCAAGACAGGAAGCAAGGCTGAGAGAGAAGGGGAACGAGCGAGACCAGAAAGGGAACAAGACCAAAAAAGACAAGGCACGACTACAGAGGAGCAAGGCACATGGGGAACAAGGCACAATTAGAGAGAGGAACAAAAGCTGGGAACCAGAACACACAAGGCCCAGAACAAGAGTGGGGAATGTGTTGTCGCATCCAACTTCCTGGGGCTACTCGCATGCCTTAAATATTGGCTGCCAGCCAGCCAGGAAGCTGGAAGGTGTGTCAAAAGGATGCGACAACAGAGACGGGGTGGGGTGGTCAAGACAAGGCGAGGAGGACTCATTGGAGGAGTGGCTCAGCCAAAACAGGCTGAGGCAGTGGCACTGGTAGGTTGGTCACCACTCCCGGAACTCTGAGGACAAGGTTCGAGGATGGGGCCTGACAGGTGTGGTCAAGAAGTCTGTACAGTAGGGGCTCCCACCAGAATTTGGTGCTACTTCTGAAACACTGCCATGGAGGGATATTAGAAGGCCATTCCTCCATGCCCTTTTCATTATGGGAAATTCCATAAAACCAAAGAAGGAGGTGGGGGGAGGGCAGTGAAATGCAGGGGACCCAGCAGTTGTGTGAATGAGTAGCTACAGGATAAGATAAGCACAGATTAAAGAACACATACAGGGTATCCAAGATGGGAAGGGGTCAAACTAGATGAGCTCATAGTCCACCCTGACCTCGGGTCCCATGACCATTTTCAGAGCGCATATAGCTGAATGTTTTCTGAAAGCCCAGGCCCCACTGAGGACTTCGGAGGCTGGCACACAAATTCTTTAGTCATAGTTAAAAAAAAAATTAGGGTTAACTACAGAAATTGATTTGCAGATTGATGAACATGAGGAAATTTTGGTCGTCCTTTGTATTAACGTTTTACTTACAGATACTTTATAAGAGGTTAATAAATGATTAATAGATGCTGTAAGTCTGTTAAAAGACAAG
Source organism: Sphenodon punctatus (assembly GCA_003113815.1). NCBI lineage: Eukaryota > Metazoa > Chordata > Lepidosauria > Sphenodontia > Sphenodontidae > Sphenodon > Sphenodon punctatus. The sequence continues at coordinate 1,877,928 of QEPC01001301.1, forward strand.
TACATCAGGAGAAGGTGCTATAAGCAAGGATGAAGAGCAACTTATTGACCAGCCAGTCTCTTGATCAACCATGTATTAAAACCTTTATTTACTTGTTCTAAGTTATTCATAAATGGACCACTAAATGTAAAAGTATCACCAAAATATTTCAAGCAGACAGCTCTAAAATTCCCAGCTATATTGAACCAAATATATATCTGCCTATGGGATGAATTGAAATAGCTGTACTGTTTTCACAGATTTCCCACACACACACATTTTCAGAACACCAATCAGAATTTGGCCATGGATTTAAGCTATGCGGAATTCTGATCAAAGCTCCAACAGAATGATTCTGTCTTCTATTACGCATGTGGAAAATGCCTGGTGGCAGATGTACTGCACACACGCAAAATGATGGCGGCCTATACTGTGCCAGCATTGTGTGTGTGTGAGGAAGATGGCTGCTGCCATGTTGCACATGCGTAGTAGAAGGCAGAATCAGTCCTATTATTATGGCAAACCACAAATCGGATTGTATTTTGGTCTGCATTTTGCCTGATTGATCAAAATGGCCAGATCTGCTGAAAACGGAACCTGGGCCGACTTTTCAATTCAGCCCTGATCTGCCTAAGCAAGTGAAATTGCATCCTCCTCTCTCCCTCACTCGGGATCTAGTTCTCTGTAACTAAGTGAAGCATGTGCACCTGCATCTTCTCAAACTCATGAATGTATCCTTGACTCTCCTGATGTTCACCTCTCTCTAGTCTCCCCCTTCCTTGTCTCTTAGAGTGTAAGCCCTTTGGAGTAAGAACCTGCCTGTAACTACTGACTGTACAGTGCCAGGTACACCACTTGCATCATCATCAATCATCATCATCATAATAATAATAATAAATTAATGCAGAATGGAGAGCAATCCAACATCCTTCCTTTCTAACCTTCATGGTGAAGTTATCAAATGAGTGCATACCTCAGTAGAATTTGGATAAACCCTGGTGGCACAGTATTGCATTTCTGAAATGGTGATTACTTGATGTTTTGTATCTATCACTTTTCTACATCTCTCAGTAATTATTTGACAGTTCATTCTATTTAATTTAAAACAACTGCCTTCTAGATGCAAATTAAAGCTAGCCAAGCGTAAGAATGTACAAGTTTTGCCTCTGAAAAAAATGGCTGAAATGAGTTCCGATAGAAAGACATCTAAAACAAAGAGAAGAAAGAAGACTGCTCCAAAAGGGCTCTTCGCGCATATGGCTTTAGCAACACTCTGAGGAATGTGGGAAACAAGCCACATGCATTTCAGGACAGTTTGACATAGGAATAAAAAGATCATCAAGGTACTATTCACAAAAGCAAAACTGCTGGCTACCCATGAGCTCATTACCCTTGGTGGGTCAACTTCTTCCTGTCAATTCCAGCTAAGCTTCTTGGTGTCACAAAGCAGCAGGCTTTAGCTGTAAGTGGTCTTCTGAGAATTCCTGCATAGCAACACACTCAAATCTCAGTGATAATCATTTATTTTTTTCTGGAGAGCAAGATTAGATAGATCCAGGGTGCCAAACCTTACGTCTGGGGGCCAAATGCAGCCAATTACTAGCTTTTATGTCACGCATTTTCAACTTCTGGTTTATCACCCCTGGATCATGTTCCTACCTCCAGGCACTGAAAAACTGAGCTCAGGGTAAGGGAGCAGAGATGAGGTAATGCACACAAGGATAGGGGACAGATTCATGGCACAGATCTGTGACCTGGATCCTCTTCTTCCTGAGCTTACCCTGTAAGCACTCCTACCCCCAATTTCTATGTGGCCCCTAGAGCTTGTACTAATTTTCAAAGTCATCTCTGGGAGGGAAGATGTTTCCCACCCCTGAGAGAAAGAGTGATCTCTAAAAATAAGATTGCCACAGGTTTGTATAAAATGAAATATGCAAATGTCTTAAAATTGTACATTTAATTGTTCCAATCCAGAGTGCCTGTAGCAGATCTCTTTTCAGCAGACTAAGTTGCTACAGGAGTCAGCTCTTTCATGTGAATGGTCACTGAGGCCAAATTAAGGGATCCTTCCCTTCATGAGTCTTTGGTAACGCAACTTACAGTGCTCCCATTCAGGTGCACCCAGGAAGATATAAAGGCACATACCAAATGCTACAGCTTAAGTAGCCACACCCGTAGAGCTGAAATTAGTACCCACAAAAATGGGTATACCAATTGAAATTGCGGTACTCAATCCAATAACATTGGGTACTAATTGTTATTCTATTAGTGCTTGACGGGCTACACAATGTACTATTTCCCAACTTCTGGTACCGATTTCTCTACTGGTTTACCATTTACCGATCAGTACCGACTGATAAAAAGGTAACAACACCACCCAGTATTTGGGGGGGGTGGGGGGACTGACTGAGGTTGCTTTCCCATGAACAGCCTTTGGAATCATGCACATCGGAGAGGGAGCTTGCACATCAGATAGGGTAGAATTTCACTACCCTGTTCAATTCACAAGCTTGCTGGAGGGAAAGTCGTACTACTTCCTTTCCCACGAGATGGCAGCTGGCTAGATTTGAATAGCACATGCTCCCATGGCACCAAAGCAGTTCGTTGGAAAGAAGTCTGATATTTGGGTAGCTTGTCAGGCACCCAACACGGTACTGAAAATTGTGCAGTGATGTGGAGCGGAAAATTTTCCACAACAGAAATTTTTCCAAAATGGAAAATTTTCCACTACCAAACTTTTCTGCAGAAAATTTTCCAGGACCATAGGAAATTTTGCATAGGAAAATGTTCCAATTCAAAATTTTCTTATGCAAATTAATTTTAATGCAAATAAGAAAGTTTACATGGGAAAATTTTCTGAGTCAAAATTTTCTGGAAAACTCACATCACTGAAATTGTGGGGATTCCCCACAGTTGGCAAATGAGCTAGCTATTTCTGCTCTCCCTATGCTGTGTTATCTCAATGTCAGCCCACAAGTGAACTAATTCTGAGACTGCGGAGATGGTGTGGTCAGGCCCAAAGCAAGGAGAGTATGTTAGATATATATGGATCTGCAATTAGTGTGGCTTGCTTGGAGTCCAGCTCACTTGGGTAGGCAGAGAGTGTGTGTGTGTGTGTGTGTGTGTGTGTGTGTGTGTGTGTGTGTGTGTGTGTGTGTATCTATCTTGCATGGCTCACCAAACTGAAACACTAGAGCACATTTGACAGCAGCACCAGGAAGATGTTTGTCTGTTTGTTACAGAAGATCAAGCAAGTCACGGCACCGTATGCTGCGACAAGACATTGAAGCAAAGGCAGCACTAGTGAAAATGCAACTTTGTCTTATCTTTGTCATTTTAGAACATCTAAATTGCATTACTATGGAAATGAAGCCAGCAGCTTGGTATGAGTGAAAACTTCCAGGAAATTGTGTCCCTCCTCCCCCTCTCAAATGCTGTTGCTGAAATGACAAATGCTAGAATTATAGAGAAGCATGAACATTCTGTGCATGTACATTCATATCAGAGATTTCAATTGAAAGTGTCATTTAAAAAAAATAATATTCCATAACATTCCATCATCCCTCAAATTGCCTGCTTTTTGGACTACAACAGAAGAACATAGAAAGTTTCATACTGGGTCAGACCAATGGTCCATCAAGCCCAATATCCTGATTTCAACAGTGCCCACCTTCAGTCACCTCAGATAAGTAACCAACAGGTCACAAGGAAGTGATCCATTCTCTGCTACTCACTCCCAGCTCCTGACACTCAGTGGTCACATTCCCTGACCAATATGACTTATCCAATCCTTGTTTAAATCCAGCTATGCTACTGACCGTAACAATATCCTCTGGCAACAAATTCCACGTGTTAATTATGTTGACTGGGGGGGGAAATATTTCCTTTTGTTTGTTTTAAATCTGCTGCCAGATAGTTTCTTAGAGTGCCCCCTAGTTCTAGTATTATTAGAGAAGGTAAATAACCATTCCCTATTAACTTGTTCCACATCACTTGTGATTTTGTAAACTTCTGTCGTGTCCTCTCAGTTGCTTTTCTCTGACCTGAAGAGTCTTAACCTAGAGTGTACGAGTGTAAATTTCCAGCTGCAACGTCTTCATTTGTCATCCACCTTTCATGAAATCTTAAAGTATTGTACTCCTTACACAGGGGATCATCCCTACCAAATTTCAGAAAGATTGGATAAAGGGTTCAGCCATGTACAAGATAGTGGTGACATCAAAAACAGTACAGAACAATGACAATATTACACAGACAGACAGACAAGGATTACAGACAGACAATGAACAGTGAGAATAATGGGAAGGAAGGAATGAGTTACAGAGAGACAGAGAAATAAATCTGTTTTTATAATTGTCAATTTGCCTAAGTAAGACTGAGTTAGAGCAACCACTCAGAGATTAAGAGAAAAACCTGCAAGTGTTCTGTCTGAGACTGAACTAACACTTGCAAAGTTCCTCAGCTTGGCAGAAGGTTAAGAAGAACACTCACAAAGCCCTCCCCCGAAAGCCATCCTGAGTCCCTGATTGGTACAGAAAGCTTCACTCATGGTTCTCCCTCCCTTCTGAACTCTTGTTTGCAGCAAGACACAAACAGACTGGAGCAATGGCATGTGCTCTATCCCTGCTTACAGCAGACAGAGCAGAGCTAAAAACTAACACTAAAATGTATTCATTTTTAGTTATTGACTCATTTGCTTTAGTTAGTGGGCATTTTTACACACACCTTAAAGTGCTGGTCTTTCAATCTTCTAGGTTTACAAGTCCCCAAGTAAGTTCTGGATGCATTCTTCATGCGCGCGCACACACACACACACACACATACACACAGCCCTGATGCAGCTCCTGGATGCATTCACACAAACACTGCCCTGAGGCAGCCTAAAGTAGCCGCAGATGTAGACATGAGGGGCTGCCATGGAAACCAAGTGACCACAGCTGCCTGGAACAAAGCAGTTTACCAGGAGAACATTTTACACACAAAAGTTCTGGGAGAAATTCTATATAAAAGTTCAAAGAGACAGATGTTTAAGATCTGGGTGAGTGATTTAGACACACAGAAAGTTCAGGATGTAACAGCAAACATGCAGGAGAAATGTGTGTGTAAAAACACTCATTGTCATAACTAAAACTAAAATGACTTTTTCATTTTAGTCATTAATAATAACTAAAATGAATGCACATGCCGAACCTCTCCGTATATGGAAGCCATTCCATTTCCTTGATAATATTTGTTTTCTAACCTAGATTGATCTTTCCAAATGCAGGTCAATATTAATTAGTTACCAGTTTTTGTACATGTTTGGTATCTCTTGTTTACATTGTGAAATTCTACATGTGTTTACTTGAATTCCTCCACCAGATAGCCAGAGAACAGTTGTAAGCAGCACAGGTCTCTCAAAAATGGAAATTAGACTCCAACCAAATGGGTGCTTTGACAATCTTAGCCCAAACAGCTATGCTTTCGCTGTTGGGTGTGTCTGATAAGACAGCCTCTCTGATTAGTAGCAGTCCCTCTGGGTTCTGTTAAACCTGGGGTTCCAAAATATGTACACCACTACAGGTGAGGCGAGAATATCTGTTCCTGTACCATCAGGATATACCTACCTTTTGGGAGCGCGTATGACTGTTTGTCAGTATTTCCTCACTACCCATTGAATCCATGCTTCCACTGTTGCCAAGATTGGCACCTTTGATTGTCCACCAGTTTTCAGTAATTTTCTACAATTGTTCGGTATTGTTTATATTTTTGGTAATTTTCGGTAATTTAGCTTTTCAGTGTTTTCATCAGTTTCCAGAATCTTATGACAGTTCCTAGCATTTGCCCTTGAAGCACACCAATCAAAACACTGTTTACAAGGAGCCAAAAAAAGGGTCAATAATCAATCAATAAATTATTATGGCCAAAGACCATGTTGCATAAAAATCACAAATCATGAAATTTAAAATTATAAATGAAACAAACCTACAAGGTGCAAAACATAAAACAGCATAAGGGACAGTCCATGACAATGCACCTGATACAGCCAGCTGAGAACTAGAAGGGATAAACCCTAGCCAGATCTCCGTACAATCAACTCACTGACACAGTTGTCTTAAATACAAATACATCAGGAGAGTTAGCAGGAAGGGCCAATAAGGGAAATGATGAAAGCTACATAGTGAACCTGCGATCGTACACGATCAAATATAAGCAGCGTGTAAGGAAAGCTACGTGGTATGTGGCTGCTCCTGTCCCTAGGAAGAATTACCAGAAGTACCAAACTATGGCAATTACCAATCCAGAACTGGTGAAAATAGGGGGAAAGCCAGTAAGTTTTCTCATTGTGTGAGTGCAGATGAATGGTCTGTTTCCAATGGAAACAGCTTTGCCTGCGATGGCTTGATGCAGCACTAACTCCCCACAGCCTAAACCCAGCAGTTGGTTTGGCATCTCCCAGAACACATGCTAGAGGCTCCGTGTGAGTCCCACCAGCCCCATAGTTACCAATGGGTGACACTAGGGATGGGCGAACGTGATTCGGAAGTTCGGAGTTTGGACCAAACTCAACCAGTTCGGTCGACCGAACCGAACTTCCGAACTGAACTCGATTTTCGAACCAAACTGAATTTCCAAACTCAGTTCTGTTCGCCCATCCCTAAAAGATAATATTCCATTTAGTTCAATGGGGTTTGAATTTCCGAACTTTGTTCGGAAGTTCAGAGTTCGGACAGAACTCAACCAGTTTGGTTGACCAAACCGAATTTCCGAACCGAATCAAATTTCCGAACTCAGTTCTGTTCACCCATCCCTAGGGGACACAGGCTGAGCAAGCAGCTCTAACCTTAGAATTAGTGAAGCCAAGGGGGAAAATAAGATGTGGGGCCTCCATGGCCCTGCCCTTCATAATCCCACCCTAGTCTTTGACCCCATCCTACCAGATCCTGCTCTTCCACCCTAGTAGGTGAGCAAGGAGAGGGGCCAGGGCTCTGCATGAAGCAGCCATCCCAGGCACTGGGAGTTGCAAGTGTGGAACACCCCCCCCCCCAAAAAAAAATAGACCATCCTGAGGCTTCAGGGTCACTGTTCTGGGGGCAATCAGGATTGGCCTCACTGTGGGGTCTCCTCCAAACACATGGCTTGGGTCATGACCCCTACTGGCTTTGCTGAAGACCTACCCTGTGAGAGACAATACAGTAATTTCCCCTAAATCACATGGGGATACTAGGCTTGGAAGCCAAAGCTCCTCACTCCAAGGCTAACACGCTATCTGCTAAACTACGCTGCTAGTCCCCCCTAGTGCTTTTCCCAGGAGGCAACCAGGAAAGACGTGTCTGAGCCTTGAATACTAATTTTGTTGTCTCCTTTTCCTGGAAGAGAAACTTTGACTCCATGAAAGAGGGACAGTTCGATTCAGCACCCAAGGAGGGACTGTCCTTCCTAAGTAGAGATTGTTAGGAGGCACGCATCATTCATACACTACTACTATGATTCCAGAAAGTCTACCTCATATCAGCTCCCTTTAGCGCCATCATCACAGAAGCGGAGTTACAGTATATACTCGTCAATCTCAGAAGCTTGTCAAAAGTTACACTCAGTGACTCACTTTATTATACGTAGATTCCATGCCTTGAAACATGACAGGCAAATGACAACGATCTTTGCTACCAAAATGAAGTTTCTGTTCCCTCATCTACAATCAGTCAAAGGCAGTCATGCCCCACTGGCTTTGACCTTTGCACTGTTCCATAACTTGATTGGCTGAGTGTTCCAATTTACCTTTACAGCTGTGGCAACAACCAGCCAATCCAACTCTACAATACTTAAAAGGTTAGAGCAACAGAGCATGCTGTTTTCTTTATAGACTCTGCTAAGCATTAACATTCCTAATGTGTCTATGGTGTTTTTTTTGTGTGTTTTTTTACAGGCAACCATAAAAAGGAGAGAGATTGGCACCCCCATGAATCTCTCCCTGTGTTTGTGATTGTCAATGAGGTAGTGAAAGACAGTGTGTAAAACTGGTCCATGACGAGTCCGCTGAACTAAAATTATTTTGTAATATCATTTCGATATCAAACTAGGGGAGAAACGCTGATGCATTAATCCACCTCTCTAATGTCACTCTTCTAATTTAATACATTACCGAGAAGATAAATCTCCAAATGCATCCTGCATAAATAGCATGCATTGTTATGGTTTTGTTAATAAGCCGTGGAAAATTAACATCGACATTGCTAGCAGTTTCAAATCATAATATGAAAGCTGTTCATTGTTTGGCAAAATGGAATGCGACACACATAGACAAGTTATGATATTACACTAATTTTCCCAGACAGCCTTGAGACAGCTGATGAGCTAGACGTGTAACATTTTACCTGATCCATCCCTTCTCAATATAAACTCTTCAGCCCAAAATGCCAGCAGCAATGACAAGGCTTCAATAAAGAAGGTTTGAATAGTCAGTGCCTGAGCTTATTATTAATTATTATTATTTATAAAGTCCCAGCGATGTACCTGGTACTGTACAATCAATAGGTATAGACGGGTCCCTACCCCCAAGGGGCTTACAATCTAAGGCCACTTGCCCACGTTACACCGGCCGGCGATTCTCCTGGTGAGGAATCCCCTGGCTGGGAAACTTATGCCGAGCTCCACACAAGGGGACAGAGCTACAAGCGTCATCAGCCGCATCCCATGGCTTTTTTTCCCCTATGAATGTCAGGGCTCAAAATCCAGCCCTGACATTCGTAGGAAAAAAAGCTGCTGGGCTCGGCTGATGATGCTTTTAGCCCTGTGCCCAAGTGAAGAGCTTGGCATAAGTTTCCCAGCTGGGAGGATCACTGGCTGGTGTAACGTAGGCAAGCCGCCTTAGAGACAAGGGAGGGGGAGAAAAGGGAGAGGCGAACTACGGGAGAGACATGTGTACCTTAATGAGGTTGAGAAGTTGCAGGTGCACACGCTTCACCTAGTTACAACTAGTTTCTTAATGAGGGGGGAGAAGAGAATGCAGTTTCAGGCTGCATTCCCATCTATAGCAGAGAGACCAGCGAGGGAAGACGCAGCAGTGGGGCGGAGCCGGGGAGCAGAAGAAGAGCTGATGTAAATGGGGATCTGCCGCAGCTTCTCACGCGCTTCTCAGGGCAGGATTTTGCGCCTTGACATGTGCGACAGAAGCCGTGGCACATCCCCGTTCACACCGGAGGAAAGCCACGGCACATCCCCGTTTGCACTGGAGGGAAGCCACGGCACATCCCCGTTCGCGCTGTCTCCTCCTCTTCTGCTCCCCAGCTCCTCCCCGCTGCCACGTCTTCCCTCATGGGTCTCGCCGCTGCAGATGGAAATGCAGCCTAGGGAAGGCCTGACAGAAGAGATGAGTTTTCAGGAGGGATTTGAAAGTTGGGAGGGAGGGAGTGGAGCAAATGTATCCAAGGAAGGAGTTCCAGGCATAAGGGGCAGCAAGGGAGAAGAGGCAAAAACATTTAGAGGAGCAAGGGGTTTGTGAAGACGCAAGGGTGGGGGCAGAGGATATATATCTTTTCTTTTATTTACAAAAATGAATAGACCTCATTCGTTTTACTAAATAAGGTGACAAAAATGAATGAATAAGCAAATAATTGTTGTTTGCTTTCATTCATTTCCATTAATAAAAAATAAAATAATTTAAAAAGTGCATATGTGCAAAATAGCCCCCGGGACCATTCTGCCTTTTCCCAAAATGGCATTGGCAGCATTGGTGCCATTTTGGGAAAGGGCAGCTGTTCTGTGCATGTGCAGTCTGGCTACCCTTTCTCAAAATGGCGCCCATGCTGCCAGTGCCTTTTTGGAAAAGGGTGCGCATGTGAAGAACAGTCCTGGTGGCCATTTTGGGCATGCACAGTGATTTTTTAAAAATTATTTTTTATTTTAAAAACCCAAATAAAAATGAAAACGGTAGGGTCATTTAAAAACACCCCCAAAAACAAAGAGGTTTTTGTAAATGAAAACCAATGGGGTGCCTTCTGCACACTCCTACTAATGAAGCCTGGTTTGCAGGAGGGTGGGGGAACAATAGGCAGTATACGTCAATATGATATTTGGTGACATCAAGGACATATCTCCATGGGTATCTAATGAGTCGGGGTGTGGCATGGACTCCTGTCCTAAGGGACCACTCTAAAGGCAAGGAGATGAGGTATCCCTGACCGCAGCATTCTGACCTATAGAAAAGGATGCAACCTATGGAGTCATTGCAGAAAAGGGCAGGCTCATCAGCCCCACCCTAACCTCCCTTCTCCAGTGTCCTGCTCCAGCCCCTCCATTGTCTCCAGTTCTTTACTACCTTTGAGACTTCACTCCAGCCTTTGCCCTGCCTTGCTGTTCTACTCAGACCGACTGCATGGTCCTTACCATCACTCTAGCTGTGGACTCTGATTCTTCTGACTGTCTCTGGTATTGGCTCCAGTCATTGGATATCGGAATTTTCACCTGTTTTGGCTTCTCTGACCAGTCCTTCATATTTTCCCTACCACTTGCTGACAGATTTGGACTGACCTTATGCTTTACCTTAGCCTGACTCTTCATGTGTGACTCCAGATTATCCCCATGGCTGCCTCTTTACCACATGCAGCCGCAAGCCAGGAGACAAAGGCTGCTGCCAGCCCTGGTGGTCTCTTGGCATCTTGCGTCCAACCAGGAGCTATGATTAAAATGAGCTATGATCTGATGGACAGATGTAATGCTGGAATGATTATTTCCTGCAAATACTGTAGATGTCAAATTCACCCTGTAGCAGAGGGTCTTACAGGGCCACACAGGGGCACTGGGTATCTTTGGGGAATTAGCAAAGACCTCTGCTATGCCTGTTCAACCCTTGACTTGGCTGTATCTCAAGTGGGGTGCACTATGTGGGGTACCCCTGTAGGGGTCCCACCCTTGGCCTCCTCCTACCCCTCACAGTCAAGGGCTATGCCTCCAAAATAGTGCACTTCCGTATTTGAGTTTTTTACCCTTTTAGTGTCTTTAACCCTCCAGGGTTCAATAAAGTTCTCCCTGAGCATAGGGTTCATATATGATCTGGTGGCCAACATGGGGAAATCCCACCTGGTCACTGCTGCCTCCTGTTCCTCATCACAGGCCCTTGCAGATGAGAGGTGTGTGTGTGCGTGCGTGCATGTCCCTCCCCCCCCACTGACAGATTTCCAGTGAAGGGAAGAGGAGAGAGCTCAGTCAGAAACTCCTTGTAGTGAAAGCTTGCAGAAGACCTATGTACACCGGTGGAGCCAGTTAGGAACCCTTATGTCTTATTTGGCCTACTCTTGCTTCTGAATTCATCTTGTTTGTCATGAGCTGTACACATGCCTTTTGGCAGCTTATGTTGTATCCCATCCCATAATAATTTTATTTATTTATTTATTTATTTACTACATTTCTACCCCGCCCCTCCTGAGAACAGTTCGGGGCGGCTTCCAACAATAAAACCATATAAAATACATATACAATTTTTAAAGATCAACATACACTATAAAGTATTAAACAGGGCCCGGGAACATTAAAACAAAAAGTAGGGTAGGGGAGAAAACCCATTAACCCTCCCTCCCCCACTCCCCAAAGGCCTGGGTGAACAGCCAGGTTTTACAACTTCGCTGGAATGTCAACAGGCTTGGGGCCAGGCGAGCTTCCTCCGGAAGGGAGTTCCAAAGGCACAGCCCAGCCACTGAGAATGCCCTCTCCATTGTGGCCCCCCGCTTAACACAGGGGACCTCCAGGAAGGCGCCCCGGCAGACCAAAGGCACCCCCGGCAGACCGCTCTGGGGCACGGAGGACGAGGCAGTCCCTGAGGTTCCATTCCATAATAATTCTTCTTCAGAATACCAAGGCCAGCTGGAACTGTAATGTTTTGGGAAGCTCCCTTATGAGCAGAACCTGATACCAGGAGAAAGGTATCTTAATTGGGAGTTGGATGACTCAGACCAGGAGGAGGCACATCTGCAATAGTTAATTGTTAGCACATGCGCAGTGTTTGCCTAGTGAATTTGTAAAGTCACAATAGTATAAGACAGAGTAGCCGGGGTTCGGGACCCACATTGGAACTTCACTGCTGACCACTGCGCAGAGGTGCTGAGGGACGCGGCAGAACCTTGGGCCCACTCGGGGATCATCTCTCAGCCATTGTTGGGGTTCCCCAGCTTTCAGAAAGGGATGTGAGATGCTTTCTTTTACCTATTATGCTTTGTATTTAATAAAATAGCTTTGTCTGATAGCTGTATTTAATAAAATAGCTTTTGTCTGAGTCATCACTGAACTGATCCAAAAGAACAAACAATTTTAAGACACTCCTTCCTCCACGGATACCACTCTAAGACTAAGTTCAGGCCTCTTTATAAGCCTGAGCACGCTCAGTGTCCCACAGCCCACTGAGCATGTCAGAAGACTAAGAGCAAATCCCAGTTTTGTAGCCTCACCGGAAATGCTCCAGAACTCAGAGACAGGAATTGGGTTTTTGGAGCCTAAGTGGGCATGCTCCACAACTGTCTGTCTAGCTTAGGGCTGTTAGGCTCCACAGTAATAGGGGCTTTCTGAATGCAGGGAAGTCACCCTATTACACACTCACTTCGATTTAGGTTGGCAGAAGCAACTGAAAAACACTAGCCATGCCCACTTCATTCTGATATTTGTTTCAAGGGTTTAGGTTGTTTCTGTCCCGCACCCTATGTTTCCATTTTACAGTCATTTTTTGTTCAAATATTCATCAAACAAAAACGACCCAAAAACGAATGAATATGCAAATATTGATTCGGTACAGACATTCATTCAGTCATTCTGAGACCTATTCAAAAATGCTAATAAGACTTGCAAATACAGAACCTACTATTCATTTCATTACTCGACAGAGGAGGGTTTTTAGAGCTGAAACGGGTACCTAATTTAGAACCCGTGGGTTAATACCTGTATTGGATAGTATCCTGTTGGGTACCTGATGGGCTACCCAATCACCAATTTGGTACCTGACTATCTCAACAATTGGTGATCTCCATTACTGATTTACTTTTACTGATTGGTAAATTATGATGGAAAGCCGAAAAAATCAGGACGGAACCTTGAAAAACCGAGACCGGAAGTTGATGTTCTAGGACACTGAGTAACGAAATTGGTTCTAATCAGATACTGATTAGTACCTGAACATTGCGGATCGATTCAGGTAGTGGAAATCCGACAAGTATACCGTTTTTCCAGATACTTGTTTCACCTCTAGTTTTAATCATTGTAGGCAATTTTCCTATTAAAGACATTTTGTGTATATCTTCCCAGGTTATAGTGCTAAACTGTTTTGTTTGTACATTTGTGCAACGCCAAGGACGGGCTTATATACACTATGTGCAGCACAGAGTTAAGATTTGGTTCAAGTGCAAGTGAGTTAGCTCTGCACCAGTGGGCTAATGCACCTTGATCTTGGAAGAATATCGGCATCTTTCAACCGCGCCAATATTAAAATGCTGTGATTATCAATCTGCATATATTTTACGTTCACAGTAAAAAGAAATTAAATGGATCGCAGATGATATCATATGCAAGGTTATTAACTAATACATTATTTAAACACCTGCATAAATCACATGATGGGAGACTTTTAAAAATGCAGCCTAACTCCTAGGTTCTAAAAAACCCCAGAACTCTATTCATTCATTAATATGGCATTTAATTAACTCAAAAAACATTACTGCCGCACCTCTTGAAATGCACATTCTCTCCTGGCACCAAGATTACTTCTTGCCATGGATAAGGCACACTCTTTGCATTTAATTTTAATACATGGTCAGCGTGGTGGAGCACAACAGGACTTCCTGAGCGCTTTGACAATGGGTGGTTCTGGGACTGTGGGTGGGCAGCTCCCTTAAAAGGACAGACACCCTTTAAAGGATGCTCCATAGAGGTTGTATTCAGGCTCTCACTGAAAGTCAAGTTTGGGAAGTGCTGATTCATGATCAAGACAGTTTCACCCCTCTTCCAAAGGGATGTTAACTTAGCAAACATTGTCTGCAGCTGTGGTAAAGGCACCGGGTGGCTCTTAGCGGGGGAGGAAGAAAAATCCCTTCCAAATTTTCCAGATGGAAAATTTGACTTTAGGCCACCACTCTGTATACTCACTGTTTGCATGTGGAGAGGAGGAACCAGCTGCTCTCTTCTCTGTTGTGGGGCAGCAGTGCAGGAAAGACAGACAGACAGACAGACAGACAGACAGAAAGAAAGACAGAAAGAAAGAAAGAAAGAAAGAAAGAAAGAAAGAAAGAAAGAAAGAAAGAAAGAAAGAAAGGGGCAGGAGCAGGAGCAGTAAGGGGAGAATGTGAGGGAGTAAGGCCTGCCTAAAATCAGTGCCATCAGAATATAGGCAGGTCATTATCTGCCCCTCCCACTACAATAGTCAATATTAAAGCACAAATGGTGCAGGGGACACATTCCCTTTGGGTTTGGAGGGCAGGGGACAGCAGGCATAATAATATCAACCTCCCCCAACCCCCACTGTCACCGCTTTGGAAGGGAATAAGAATTAGCCGGGATGCTGTCACTTGGGCTTCTCTGCTCCCTGCTGGCACGGACTTTCCTGGAAGCTGGATGGTCTTCTTGCGTAGAGTTACCACCATTATTAGATTGCCTCGCCCCCATTATTATATAGGGTAGAGCTACCACCATTATTAGATTGCCTCATCCCCATTATTATACAGGGTAGAGCTACCACCATTATTATATTGCCTCATCCCCATTATTATATAGGGTAGAGCTACCACCATTATTAGATTGCCTCATCCCCATTATTATATAGGGTAGAGCTACCACCATTATGAGATTGCCTCATCCCCATTATTATATAGGGTAGAGCTACCACCATTATGAGATTGCCTCATCCCCATTATTATATAGGGTAGAGCTACCACCATTATTATATTGCCTCACCTCCATTATTGTATTGGGTAGAGCTACCACCATTATTATATTGCCTCACCTCCATTATTGTATTGGGTAGAGCTACCACCTTCCCCCCGTTATTATATTAGGGAGAGCTACCACCATTATTATATTGCTTCACCCCCATTATTATATAGGGTAGAGCTACCACCATTATGGGAGGTCAGGAGGTGGGGGAGGGGTTTTGTGGGTGAAGGGAGCGGGACCTGTTTTGGGGAGTCCTCCAAATTCAAAGGGAAGGTGTCCCCTTCCCACCAATTGTGCTTTTACCCCCATATTGAACTGTTGTGATACCACTGCTATCTAAGCACTTCCCAGCACTTATGTAGATAGTGATACCCTGAGACATACACACACCCCTCACCTCCCCACCCTCTGCGATGAATGGCAGTGCTCTCCTCATGTTACAGGTGGAAAACCAAGGCACTAGGACTAAGGGACTTGCCCAGAGTCACCCAGGGAGTCTGTGTCAGAGCAAGAAATTGAAGCTGGGTCTTCTGAGTCTCAGCTTTTTATTTTATTTCATTTATTTAAATTTATATGCTGCCCTTCTCATTAAGGCTCAGGGTGACTTATAACCAATAAAAACTTATTAAAAATTCCCTTAAGCCGCCACAACCCTTTCACTTCCCCTCCAAGCACCTGGCTCGATAGAAAGGTGTTACATCGTTTACTGCCCTGTCTTCTAACCTACCTTTCCCAGATGCCCGAGACTCCCCCTCACAGACACTAGTTCTGTATTTTGGGCTATACTGCAGTCTTACCATTTGTCCTGAACAATGGTAGCACACACACACAGGCAACTCCCTGTCCCCTCTTACCCAGAAGTGGTGCCCACCCAGCTGGCCCCTGGGCCAGGGGGTTCTGAATTTCGCACCTTGGGCAGTAGGGATGGCTGAACAAATCGTTGTTCAGGTTCGGCCGTTCGGTT
>QEPC01001301.1:1900456-1918991 GCA_003113815.1 Sphenodon punctatus
GAAGCTCCGGGCTGGGATCGCTGGGCCAGGGTGCGTTTTGGCTAGCTCAGGCCCTGGCTTACTCTACTAGGGATGGGTGAACAGAATGAGGTTCAGATGTTCGGTCGTTCAGTTGGAAACC
This sequence comes from Sphenodon punctatus, assembly GCA_003113815.1. Lineage (NCBI taxonomy): Eukaryota > Metazoa > Chordata > Lepidosauria > Sphenodontia > Sphenodontidae > Sphenodon > Sphenodon punctatus. The sequence continues at coordinate 1,900,578 of QEPC01001301.1, forward strand.
CGAGTTCGGGTTTGATGGTTCAGTTCAGCAAACTCTGCTTGGCCAAACTTGGCCAAACAGTCAAAAACAGCACTACCGAAACTTAACCAAAACTGAGACTTAGCCAAAACTGAGACTCATCCAAACACAACCGAACTGTTCAGTCATTCGAGAGTTTGGTTCGGACGTCCGAACAGACCGAGTTCGGTCCGAACTCCGAACATCCGAACTGTGTTCGCCCATCCCTACGCTCTATGCCCACCCCTCCCAGGACAGGGGCAAGTCCCGGGCACAAATGTATCCCCCCACGAGCCCTCCACATGGCAGAGACCCAGAAATAAGGTCTCTGTCATGTGGAGGGCTCACACGCTTGACCCGCCCTGCCCCCATCGCCATACATGGCGATGGGGGGGTGGGTCAAGCATCATGTCAGCCCATGGCTGGCAGGAAGCACATTGGATGAGGAAAGGGGGGGCCCATTTGTCATCCAGCGGCAGCGGCCGGGTTAATTTTTAAAAATACATTATAATAAAAAAACCTCTCAGGGATAGGTGACTGGGGCCTGGCAGCTTAGCTACCATAGGGATGGGTCCCCAGCCATGGTGGGCCCCAGGACAAATGTCCCGCCTGTCCCTATGATAGCTATGCCCTTGAGGAGAGGCATCCCATGAGAACCCAATCGTAGACCTGCAGATAGCACCTGTTCCTCTGCCTACCTGTCAGTTTCACCCTTGACCAATCAGGGACAGCTCTGCATTCTCAGGATGGGACAGGAAGTAACCAGCATTTCCTCTTCTCTGCTACAAATGCTGAGGGCCACAGTAGCACTGTGACTCACCGGTATTTCAGCTCTGGTACAGCCCTCAGCATCTGACCTGCTTATACTTCTTCTGACTTTGCTGTGCCTGTCTGCCTTGATCTGGCCTATGCTATCTCCTGACTACGCTTTTGCTGAACCCTTCTGCTAGACGCTTGTGCTAACCTCCTGCCTGGTTCTGTCTCGCGCGGTCTCCTGATTACACCTAGGGCTGAAACTCTCTCTCATTTCCCCCCCATTCTTGTCAAGATTCAAGCTTCTCAACAACAATCAAGGGAGAAAAATGTGAATTGAGAAAAGCCCCCGTCTCGACATTTTCTCGCCAAGACTTTTTTTCTCAATAAATAAATAAATAAATAAATAAATAAATAATCATGCATGCACCAAATGGCCACCGAGCTGTTCTGTGCATGTGCAGAACTTTTCCAAAATAGTGACAGTAGCATGTCTGCCATTTTGGAAAACGGAAGCCTTTCTGCGCATGCATGGCAGTCATTTCACTCATGCTCAGAAAGGCTGTCCCTTTTGGAAAAGCCTGTGTTTGTGTGCACAGAACAGTCCAGTGGCCATTTTGTCCATGCGCAGGGGTTTTTCTTAGCAAGAATCTCATGAGAATCTCAAAACATCAGCGAGATCCCGGAAAGATCTCGTTAATGTTTTTCAGTTCTTGTGAGATTTTCATGAGAATCAAATTGATTCTCGTTTCATCCCTAACTACGCCTTTGCTGAACCCTTCTGTTAGATGCTAGTACTAAACTCCTGCTTGGACTTGACCCATGCTATCACTGCCTGTAATGCCTATTAGCCGGTAAGACCAGCTACCCAGAAGCCCTATGGTTCTGACACTTATACTCCTTGCTGCTGCTGCTGCTGCTGCTGCTGCTGTGTTTATGAGCTGAGGAGTAATCTTTTAGGAATTGTGCTCTTGAATTTTTGCATGAGGTTCTCAGAGCAGCAGTTTGCCTCAGGACCAATGACCTTGAAACATGCTAATGGGTCAACCGGAAGACAAGGATATATGCTCTGAAGCAGGACCTGCTTGATTTTTTAATCTGTCGTGCGTCTCTCTTTCTGACCCAGGTTAAAAAAGAAAAGAAAAGAAAAAAATCATTTAACTGGCTCCCAACTGGGCATCGGGTATAACCAGTGTACATTTTGCTTCATAAAAGTTTCATCAAAGCTCTGGGCTTTCTGCACTGTTGTATGGTAGACAGTGAAATTGCACTCTGGGAAGTCTGGCTAGCAATCATGTATGATTGATAGCTTTATGGTGGATGGCCTTCATGTAAAAAAAGCTCTGGATTAAATGACCTCTACAGAGATTTCCTTCACTCTCTTTAAAACACATTTTTAACTTGGTGATTGTTGCATGTATATTAATAACTCTCCCTCGCCCCTAAGGCTGTAGATTTTCCCTAGCTTTCAGAACATGGGGAAACATGCTAAAACTTTCTTGAAAGAGATTAAAATAGTTGCTTTTAAACACGGCTGATGGCTGACATTTGTAACTACTCTTTGCCAAGCTTACAATATGTTGCAGTGCCACAGTTGCTGACCATAAAATCAAAGAATCATAGAATTGTACAGTTAGAAGGTACCTAAGTTCAGCCCCCCGCTCCAAGGCAGAATACTCTTTGCTTATATCATCATAGACAGATCCAAGCAGGGAAATGCCGCAAATTCCCTGGGCAACTTATTCCATCGTCCAACAGTTCTTAAAGATAGGGATGAAACAGAAAATCTAAGCAGATAAGGTCTCAGATGGATCCGGTTGGTTTGTTTCATTCTGGCAGACGTTGGAACCAATGAAAAAAAGAACTGCCTTTTTTGCACGTGTAACTGCAAAATGGCACCTGGCCATACAGCACATATGCAAAATAACAGCCAAACACAAAATGGTGGCGCCACCATGGCCACCACCATTTTGTGTATGTGCAGTTCAGCCAGGCAACATTCTTTTCTCAATGAGAGTTGGGGTTCTCGGCTTGTTCTGACAAACGAGAATGAGTCGAAAATTGCCCTGACTCTTGCCAAGAAAAGTGAAAATCTCACCCTACCCCTGCACTTGTTTTTTAAAAAAACAATCCTTTTACTCACCGGACTGCCTCTCTCAGAGTCTGGGGCTACTCCGGGACTCCTCTCTGCCCTCTGCGCTTCTCTGTGGAGGCAGGCGAGGAGGCAAATTCACTGTGGAGGTGGCCGCCTCATGGCAAAAAAACCCAACAAAACCACTGCTCATGCACAAAATGGCCACCAGGCACAAACGGCGCCACACATGCACAGAACAGCTGCCCTTTTCAAAAATGGTGCCAACGCTGCCAGCATCATTTGGGGGGAAAGCTGTGCATGCTATTTTGTGCATGCGCTGAGAATTTTAAACATTTTCTCGAGATTCATTTCTCGCGAGATCTTGAAACGTTACCAAAATCTTGCTGAGAACTCGGTAATGTTGGGTTTCTCAGTTCTTGCAAGAATCTCACAAGAAATGGAAACAGTTTTTGATCCAGCTCTAGTTCCACAAAAACAGAAGAGGTGTTTCAAACCAGCTCCACTTATATTAGGAAGTTTTTTCCTGAGGTCTAACTGAAATCTACCTTGCTTTAATTTAAGCCTATTCCCTCTTCTGTTTTCTGCGATAGTGGAGAACAAAGGTTCACCATCTTTTTTGTGGCATCTTGTTTGGATATTTGAAAGCTCCTATCAGAACCCCCTTAGTCTCCTTTTCTCTAGGCTAAACACACCCAATTCTTTCAGCCTTTTCTCATTCATTAAGTCATCAGCTTGAGGAGCCAACAGACTTCCCTCAGACCTCAAACCCTCCCCCTGATCAAGTCAAGTCTTTGCTGGTGATGGCTCCAGTTAGCTCCAGTTACCCAAAGCAGGAACTACTGGTCCCTGCTGGCACCACAGTCAACTCCAAATGGAGAGGCACCAAAGAATTACAATAATGGGTATGTGATTGGTCTAAAGACTATGTGATGTTTTGTGTTTCTTTTTTTAAAAAAGAACATATTGATATCCCTCTGATTTTTATTGATAAAAAATAATTTAAAAATCATGAAAATGATTAATAGTAATCCACCTGGAACTAGACCAGGGACCGTTAGCTTTACCAATTCTGCAACCAGTTAAGCCAGATTCTGCAAATTCACCATGAGCATTAACATTTGGATAAGTATCGTGATACGTATAATTATGCAACAATGTATACATGCAGACATGCTTACCAGCATGCTTTTTCAACACGTTGGACATAGAACCACAACTTCGTTAATCAAACACCACTCAGATCCTCTGGAATTTCAGCAGCCCAGAACTTCCACCTCATGTTAAAGCCCCAGATCTCCCTCACCAAAAAATATGGCCCTAAGACCCATCCCTCCCACCCACAATTAATCTCCCAGGGGTCTATTCGCCCCCAGGGGTTGTGGTTACAACCTCCCTGACAGACGCAGGTGCAGCAGCAGTTTTACTAGTTTGGGATCAGGAGACAAGGTAATGCCTGAGCCAAGATTGAAAGACCCTGCAGATAGTGCCCATGGCAGCTTCACTGCAATTTCAGCCCTTCCCTGCAAAGACTGGCTGATTCTGCAAACACCACTGCAAATTAGAGCAATGTAGTCAACACCAGTCCCTGAACTAGACCCATAGACGCAGCTCCAGGGCATCCCATTGTGGCCAGATCGGAGAGGAGCCTAGCCCAGGTTGTGATCCCAGAGGTCACATAACCCACGATACCCTGGGTTGCCCATCTGGCTGCACCTGCACACACGTGCAGGTGGGTTCCATACACAAACATGCCACAGCGGGCCAAACCAGCCCGCTGTCATGTTGGTTAACATTTTACCCTATGTGGTAACCTGCAAAAACTAGGAGTAAAGAGCAGCTGGAAATGTTTAGCCAAAAGCAGTATGATGTCAAATGGCTGTGCATGTGGCAACAGTCCTTCAGTTGTAATGGGAATGAGCCTTATTTTTCCTTGCAAACGATCTCTCTTGAGTAGATCCTCGTATTAAGGCTGCATTCCCATATGTGGCAGCAGCAGAGGGAGGGAAGAGGGAAGACACGACAGCACGGAGGTGCCGGCTGACAAGAAAAATCCGGTGCGAATGGCGATATGCTGCAGCATCTCTCGTGCATGTCAGGGCAGGATTTTGCACCCTGACACACGCGAGAGAAGCCACGGCAGACCCCCTTCACACCAGCTCTTTTCCTGTCAGCCGGCTCCTCCACACTGCCACGTCTTCCCTCGCCCCTCCCGCTGCTGCCACCGCAGATGGAAATGCAGCCTTTTATAAGTGGCTTAATTAGTCACAGTTTGTTTGAATCAGTAATTCATAACAGATTGTAGGTTACATAAGGTAAATAACAGACTAGAGCCTAGCCTGACACTCTCAAGATACAAGTAACTGACAGGGTTAAGGGCAATCAGAAACCAGGCATTGCGCCTTTCAGCCTACAAAGAACAGGATTTCACTCCATAAACCCATTGTTATCTTCTTTGTCCAGTGGTGTAACTTTGGGGTAAGATTTGGGGGGGGGGGGATGCTGAATCCTCTTGAACCACATAAACCCCACCCCCTGACCCTAGAACTCTGAAGGAAGGAAATTTGTACAGGACACATCTGCCACTCTACCTAGGCCCATCACTCTTATTCCTAGTTTTTCCACCTGCAGGTTTTACAGCCCTGGGACTAGAGCTGAAACAGATACTAAATTTAGTACCTATGGGTAATAGCCACATTTTCAGGTACTGCATCAGGTACCCAATGAGTTACCTGGGTATCGATTGGGTGCCCAGAAACCCAGGAAACCAGGAACTTCTGGTACCGATTTTTTCATTTACAGATTCCCAATCAGTATATCTGTATACCAATTAGTATATCAAGTTGGAAAACCGAAAAACTGGCACAATTTTAAAAAAAAACAAAAAAAAAACCAACAAGTAACTGGAAGTATTTTCCAAGGACTGGAAGTTGCCAAAAAATGGTCAAAACTTGACAGAAACCTGATAAGTCGATATTGAGAGTCGGTATACTGACAAAAATGTTGAAAAATCAGTACCAGAAGTCAACATTTCAGAAGTCAACATTTCTGGAGATTGGGTAACCAATCATAATGGGGTACCGAATCATACCTGATCATTAACAAGTCGATTTTGGTACTGGAAATTTGACAGGTTACATGTTTTTGCAGGTACCTTCTTTCAGGTCTACCTGGGACCCTCTGCCCTACAAGGTAAGTCCCTATGGCCAGAGAGCTATTATTTATTTTGTTTTTCTCCTTAATTCTGGGAAGTTTGGGGTTGCTTTCTCCATGTGGTTTCAGTTAGGTCATCTCGACCTCATACCGCCAGGCATTCGGCAGGAGAGGAGAGAGATGGGGGGAGTGGGTTAGGGTTGTTGGGTGGATTGGGTGTTTTTAACAACCTCCTGGTTTTTTTAATGCATTTTATCTAGTTTTAATGTTTATTTATTGTGATTGTAAGCCACCCTGACCTGCTGAGACAGGAGGGGCAGGGTATCAATTTTTAAAAAATAAATAAATACCTGGTTTCCATCCATTCTATTACTTGACCCTCTGCCTCAATAGCCATGGTTCTTCCTCGGCACATTCCAGATTGTTAAATATGATTATATTTATTAGGGGTGAAATATGTATCTGTGTCAATGGGAATTCCAATTAAAATGGTGGTACCATTCCTTTGTCGGTCGAATCAGGGAGGGGGGAAGGGTACCCATCAACTTCCTGACGGAATTCCCATTTTGCGGTTAAAGTTTGCTGGTTTCTTGGGTTACCATTTACACATTATGGCTGTTCCATCAATTTCCATTCCTGACATATTATCATAATTTCTGGCTGCATTCTCTGCAGGTTGGGATTGGTTTATTCAGCCTACCATCAACTCTGTTTATTCTGTATTTCTCTTCTAACAGATGGCAACCCAATGGGAATTCAGTAATGAAGTAAATCAGTAGGCATGTGCAAACAGAACGCTATTCGGATGTTCGGTCTGGAAACCAAGTTCGTTTCGGTCACCAAGTTCGAGTTCGGTTGTTCAGTTCGACGGAGTTTGGTTCGGCCAAACATTCAGAAAAATCGGTATCAATATCGGTATTGGTACCGATAGCGATACCGATTTCGAAGATTTTATTTTCAGTATCGGTATTGTTTGGACCTGAGACACTTAAGTTTGTTATTTTTATGTCTTCATGTCTTGTTATATTGTTAATGTTTGGTTTTTAAAAAGTTATTTAAAAGTTACATCTGTTACCAGCTGAGTTTGGCCTGTCCAATCTTTTACTCCGAACGGTACTGAACTGTTCGATCATTTCGAGTTCGGATCGAGTTCAGTTTGGTCGGTTCGAGTTCAGTTTGGAAGTTCGGTTCCGTCATCAAAACAGACAAAGTTCAGTCCGAACTCCGAACCACGTTCGCACATCCCTATAAATCAGTAACACGGAAAGATGTAAGATGACACTAAATGGAAAGTCAATAAATTGCAATGGTGTTTCCCAGTATTTCTGGAAGTTCAGTTGCCTTTTTTGGTAATCAGGAAATGGTCTGGAATCAGATACGAGTTCTCAAAATTGCTGAATTACCTATGAGTAGCAATTTTGCTACCCATTTCATCCCTAACTTTCTACTTTCTAACTATTAGGTAACTACATGTACTTCAGCAAGCCAAATACTAGCTGAGTGCTTTGGTAACAGTAGATTGGCCTGAGCTCAGACAGGCATCTAGGCCTAACCATAGACAACAAGGTTCCCTAATGCCAATGGAGTGAATGAGCATTCTGGTTTTTTAACTCACCATCTCTTTCTTTTCCCCAGATCCATGCAGGCTCCTGCATCCTCTGCTTCTCCAGCCGAATATCCTGCTAGCAGATTCCTGAAACAGGAAGACTTTCTGTTTGTTCCTACCAGGGACTTGGTTCAGGGTTAGATTTCTCAGGCAAAGAGAAGCACTTCAGCCTGTAAGCCCATGTGCATCATCATGCAGTTAGGAAAAGCACAGTGCTCTCTTAAGCAAACAAAACTCATTTACCAAATATAATTAATGTAAGGACTGTAATTAATAAATGCAATTAATGCAGTGAGCGAGAGCAATTGGTTTAACAAAGAAGAGGTAATTATTTTTTAAATTAAAAAAACAAACCAATGACATGATAAATTATTAATAAAGTGCTCCCCCCCCTCAGGATTTGTTTCTACAGGATGCATGATGAGGACTTTAAAAAAAAATATTTCTCCCCTATTCAAGGGCCAAATCAGCAGCCTAGACCTACAACTCCTGTGCCAGAAACTGCTGGTGCCTGTGACAGTGCTAAGAATTACTACAGCAGTGCTAACTGCATGGCCTCCGGGCCTGAAATAAGCAATCGCAGCGAATGCTGTTTCCATTGGAAACCGGTCTGTAACAGAGTGTGGTGCCTGGGGTATGTTCCTGCAGGATTAGGGCCCCAAACAGTACCCATCTTCGGGGAATTAGCTGCACAAGGTCTTTATTTTCCACGTAACTCTCTAGCAGTCCATAGACAGTACCACACAGTTCTCCAACATGATGATAACCCCCAGGGATGCCCTGGCTGGTACTCACAGATACAAGTTCCCTCAGGTCAGCACTCCACTTCCTGGCTGCTTAGCTTATCCTCTCCTGTAGAGTTCAGGATCACGGCCAACAGTCTTCAGGAAGCTCCTCACTCTTCCACTTCCAGGTACAGACCGACCTCCTTAACACGCTGCCTCTTCTTACATAATCCTGAGTGTGCTTGGCCAAGGCTCTGCTCTTTCCAGCCGTAAAGGGTCAGTGTCAGCGCACTTTGTATTAAGGCCTTTTCTTAAAGAGGTAGCAGTTCTTCCTTACTCTACTGTGGGGTCATTTTCCTTCACTTGCATGAGGAGGAAACTTACTGGCTTTTTGTTACTTTCTGTTCAGGAATTGCAATTGTTTTGGTACTTTGGGTAGTTCTTCGGTCGGTAGCATGTGGTCCTCAGTGTGCTGCCCGAACACAAAATGAACTGAACTGCTAACACTATGGCTTATATAGCGGCCCTTCATGTCACATTTACTCCAAGTGACATAAAATTGACAGAAACGGTCCAAAATGACAGATAGTGCTATAGACTGATGCAAAATACCAGAAACTGATGAAAACTGATGAAAATACCAGAAACTGAGGGAAAATGATAGAAATTGGCAGGTGCCAACCTCGACAATAGTGGGAATCAATGAATAGTGAGAAAATACTGATGGACAGTCACAAGAGCTCCCAAAAGGTAAATATTTCCGGAAGGCATGGGAACACTTGCTCTCACCTCAGCACTAATGGCTTCGTACTAGTGAACTGGTAGTGAGTTAGTACACTAACAGTTCCCTTCCTTAGTATTTTCCCTAGACCTTCCCCCTGCACCAGATTCAGGGAAGTCAAGGTCTTGTGTAAAATGATGGTGTAGGCCTGCTCCTAACAAACCCCTTCTGAAAACCTACTTCTTCCTGCAGACTCTCCCTGACTCCTCATCCCCACACAGGCTGCTTTCTGATGCGCCCTCTCTCCTGCCTTTCCTTCAGCCTCCCTTCTCTCTTGCAACAGAAGTTTGATGGTGCAGATGAAATGGGTAGTATCTTTGCTACCCACGGGTGCCCACCCAGGCACATGGGCACCCCTTTGGGAGTTTGCTGGGTACACGTGGCCTGCACATCGCAAGGCGCTTGTGGATAACAAAGCCACCAGTTTACCTCAGTCCTGCGTGTCACAGTAATGGTGAATGAGTGATAGCAGCAGATTCTAGGCGGTGGTAGATCATTTGGGTTGGGGTGTCACAACAGCAGGAGATGGTGGCAGAAGAGGTGATGATCCAGTGCCCAGAGGCATTTTCAGGTTAGACCCCAGAAACAAACTGGCAGTGCTGTGGAAGATGACTGGTTTGTTGTTGTTGTTTTTCAATTATATTTGGCAATTTCATCTCATTTCACAGTAGCCTCAGAAGGAAATGTATTAAAGCCACTGGTGACTGTGATGGTTTGTCTTCTGCTTTTTGCAGTCCTGTAAAATTACAAACTGAAAACAGACCTGAGGTAGAAAGGACTAGATTCAGGCAAGTGCAGGTTGTGTGGCTGAGCCGTAGAGATTTCGGGTCAGTGACTAAACTGGGCGGGGGGGGGGGAGGGGAACCAACACATTATATAGCAGGAACAGCACAGTAAAGTGAATAAGGGCCACAAACTTTATTCACATAACAGACATTACACTAGCAGCTGGTGCAGCAGCAGGCCTAGCTAGCCATGTGACTGGCCTATTCGCATGCTACTTCCTGTTTTTTGTTCTCAGCATTGCTTTCTGGGAATTGTAGTTTCTGAATCTACCACCACCACCACATACACACACATACACATAATGTATGAGCCCATGGAGCCTACACTGTGCAGCATTATCAACACACAGTTTGCTCGGTATACACGACCTGTGCCAGTGTGTCTCGGGGTGCCCGTGGATAACAAAGCCCCTAATTTATCTGTTTCTTGCAGGCCACAGTAATGGCGGATGAGTGCAACACGCATTACACTCCATAGGTGTACCCACAAATTTGTCATCTCCTGGGGACTCCCAGCTATAGGGTACGCACATGGTCCTAGGCACCCCTTGGCAGTGGGATGGGTAACGTGTGGAAACATCCACTGTAGCAGAGGCTGGATCCACAGAACAGCTGCAGACTCTTTGGAAAGCATTGCACTAAATCCAGATTTACCTTAGTTGTCAGGATGCCCTGTAATAAGTGAATAGGAGTCATTTATGAATATCTTCTTTTAATTCTTATTCCTAATTTTTTTTTTTATGATCTCACGAGCAATGTGCCTGGCACTAAATAGTAGTGATTAGATCTCTGCCCCAAGGGGCTGAAAAACTAGGATGAACAAGGGAGGGGAAACGTAGGGAGAGATGGGGATGCATTCATGAAGTTGAGAAGTTGCAGTTGTACATGATTGGCAAGGAGGGGAGTTTTAGAGGCTAAGATGGTATATGGAGATGGGCAATCTATGGGATAAGGAGCTAGGGAAAGCCTAGCAGAAGAGGTCAGTTTTTTGAAGGGGTTTGATAAGATCAGGGGGGAGCAGAACAGGGAGGAAGTTCCAGGCATAGGGCTCAGCACGGGAGAATGGGCAAAGTTGGTTTTGAATGAGGATGGTGGCAGAGGAAAGCGAAACTCTCGGGTGGGGGCACAGAAGGAAACAAGGGCACAGAGAGAGAGAGGAGCAAGATGGTGAAAAGCCTTGAAGGTGATTGTTTTACTAACATTTAAACACTAGAGACTGGTGTGATTAACCAAATATAACTTCAATAGACATTGCAATGCTTTCTGATCATGCAGCCTACCCGCAAGGCCTCTGTCATCCTGCTTCTTCTGGAGCATCCCCAGGGAACTCAGACCTTCCGCTTTAGTTCTGCTGGTCATGGCACATCTTCCCTCTTTTGCAAACATTTCAGTATAGCATCCAATATGCAGTGAGGACAAAGGGGAGGGGTTAAACATGAACTCTTTCGATTTCCTTGCCTGTGCAGCCTTGCTTGTGTTCCCAGTCTTCTCAACATGGCGAAGGGATGATCCAGAGGCCCACGTGCGCTGACCGCAGGAGCAGTTCTCAGGCCGGAGCACCCGTGCTCGGGTGCATGCACATACTGTGTGCGCAGCATGGCTGCACTGGGCAGGGGCATGGCCCGGGCTGGTGCAGCCCCCGGGCCTGCGTGCCCCGTGGATGAAGCAGGCATGGCTTCTGCTCCATCCCCCGAGCTCCAGGGCATGTGGGCTTGGGGGTTGCATCAGCCTGGGTTGCGCCTTCCCCTTGCATGCCTGATCACGCGTTTTCAGGCCGTGCAGGGCGCATAGAGGTCAGCACACGCGGGCTTCTGGATCGTCCCCTAGGTTGTTAGCTCTGTCATTTGAGGAGGGACAGAGAGTTATTGTAGGGAACACCACATACAGGATCGGCATCAGAACAAATGTCATTCCTTATGGCGAGTTATTTGACTCAGTGAGCCCAAGACAGCGAGTAACACAGTCTTCGTAATGCCTCTCTCCTAAGAAAATAACATCCCAATGCTGGACAATCCATCTTTCCGCAGATCTTTACTTTCCATCCATCTCAGAGAATTTATTTACCCTTTTCTCCTCATCCCCTGTCACTCTTCGCTAACGTGCAGCCATCCACAGCTGGACTCACTAAATTCCTCACAGAGTCACTAAGAGGTTTTGCCATTTATTGCTCTCCACCTGCTCTCCCATCACCACTAATTAAAGCCACCATCCATTAGTGCACAGCCGACATCTGAATAAAGCCATTTCCAAATCCCAGCGATAGTGAGCAGGCCATCTCCTTATTAAGGGCGATGATGTCCTGTAAATATTTACATTCTGCTACCAACCCAAGCATGGGACAGATCATCTTGTGGAAATGTGGCTAATGGGCCTCAGTGCTCAGGCTCCCAGCAGTGCCGCTGTCAAGCTTTGCTTCGAGAAAATCACGCCTTCGACCCAGGAAGCAGAGAAGCAAATCTGTGCTGCTTGCCTCTAGCTCTGTACCGTGCTGGGTTTGATACTGAAGTTTCCATTTTGGGAAGCTCTCTCTTCCCCATCACCATAAGATGTGGATTCATGATGGCAATGTAAATAATACAGTCATTTTGAGGAGATGGAAGTCAGTCATCATTTGTGGATTTGTAATTATTTATTATTATTATTAGTTATTAAATATTATGTATTTATATAGTGCCAGCAATGTACTTGCCACTGAATTAAGATATAGGTCCTTGCCCCAAGAGACGTACAATCTAGGATATGCAAGGAAAGAGAGCCAAGGCAGAGGGCAACATCGGGAGAGTCGGGGATGCAGTCACGAAGTGTGCTTATCTTAGTTACAGAGAATGGGACTGGGAATATCAAGACGGTCTTGGGAGCAACAATGAGCAATCTTTGCAGACAAGAAGACCAGTTGAATGAGTACTTGCAAAAATGAGTAAATCCATCAAAATTGCAGTATTCATCCCAAACATTGGGTACTGATTGTACTCGATGAGTGCACAACAGGCTACCCAATACCTAAATACTGGTTTTCATCCCTATTTTTTTAATATACCAATTGGTATATCGGTAACTGAGTAACGGTGATACCCGATATTTTAGTGTATTCAGGCACCCGATCCAACACCTGAAATGGTGGGTCTGACCTGCAGGTAACAAATGAGCTATGTTTCAGCTCTAAGACAGAAGAGATAGTTTTAGAAGGGGGTTTGAAGACCAGGAAAGAGGGAGCTGAGCATATGTCGCATACGTTTAGAAAGAGAACATTTCTGTTCAGACTGGTTGACTGAGCTAATACATGCTTCCTTAATGGAAAAAATAACTCAGAAATGCTTTATATAAATACAATGTGATATGGTCACATACAAAAGTATTACTTAATAATAGGGTTTTTAATGAATTTGTCCCCAACATGTACAGGTTTTAATTTCCTGAATATACATTCATAGCGGTACTATCTTTAGCTATTTCATGATATTCCCAGGAAGTTCCCTCCTGCACACTGAGCTTTGTAATTCGTATGCATGTTACACACAGCCAACTCTTTTTAAAGAGACAGACACCTCAAGCAGGAGCCACATTGACTTTCCTTGCAGGTAAACGAGCAGATAACAGTGCTCCAGTTCACGCTGAATAGGCTCTTTCTCCATAAGAAGTCCCAAAGAAACCAATGAGGCTACCTGGAGAATAAAGTGTGGCCCAGTCTGAACCCGAGCTTGAGCTAAAATGAGAACTATATCTTACCAAATCACTTCCACAGCCCATGGTTCCAGCATGGATACTCACTGTAGGGCTGAAATGAGGATGCGTTGATTCTCGGGAGAATCACAAATTGTCAGCAAGATCTCATGCACGGGACTGGCTGCCCTTTTCCAAAATGGCACTGGAGAAGGGCTGTGCATGCGCAGGATGGCCCTTGCCGCCATTTTGCGCACGTACAGAGCATTTAAAAAAATTATTTAGAATCTCGCTAGAATGGCCAGTTCCCAGCTCATTCCTGATCGGGTAAATCTCATTGAGAGTCCCATTTTCAAAGAGATTTTCTCGATTGGCGAGATCTCATTTCAGCCCTACTTCTTAGTAGAGCTGAAAAAATGGTTAAACCAATCAAATTTCCAGTACTTGACCCAAACCTCCACCTTCAGATAGTAATTGGTTCCCAACTGTAGGGATGGGCGAATGTGGGTCGGATGTTCGGAGATCGGACCGGACTCGGTCTGTTCAGACGTCCAAACTGAAAGTCTGAACTGAACTCTCAAATGACTGAACAGTTCGGTCATGTTCGGATGAGTTCAGGGGCAGGAAAAACGTCTTTCCAGGGCCAAAAATGAGGTTTTGGTTTCGATTCCGTTTCAGTTTCGGTTTCACTATTTTTGAATGTTCGGCCAAGTTCGGCCAAACCGAACTCGGCTGAACCGAACCATCGAACCTGAACTCAGGTTTTGAACCAAACGACTGAACATCCAAATCGCATTCTGTTCACCCATCCCTACCCAACTGGTGCCTAACAGATTATGCAATGTTCCAATTTTCTGACCCCAGAATACCAACTTCTAGAACAGATTTTTTTTAGTTTCTGTCCCAATTTCTTGCGTTTCTCTCCTGTTTTTCACTATTTTCCTAAACCAATTTACCATTTGGTAATCGGTAAATAGGTACCAATAATTCCTGATCTTTTTAATCAGGTTCCTATTGGCAGTCTTGTACCCCATCAAGTTGATTGTAAGCCCTAGGGGCAGGGGCTGTGTCTATTTTATTACTTTGTAAAGTGCCAGGTACACTGCTGGCGCTGTATAAATGTTTGATAATAATAATAATAATAATAATAATAAGTTCCCAACAGAGTACCCGAAACTGAGGTAATGAATCAGGTAAATCATTTCAGCTCTTCTTCTAAAGTCATTCCAGTACATATATACTTAGCTGACATGGAATGGGGAGCAGTCTGTGCGTGGATGGAAAGAGGTTGGGAACGGATCAGAAAAATGCTCCACAGATGCTGCTCGACTATCTTGAAGTGAGCTGCTTTTGGAAAACATTCTTCCACGATCATTTATTGTTTTTTTGCCCACAGATAATCCAAAGCTAGGTCTCCCATTGATTTATGTCATGTTAAAAGGCCTTATTCTCTCAAGTTACTCCAACATATTTCAATCCAAGTAATTATTTTTTAAACTAGACGTGGCATTTAAGAAATTTCTAGCAATATCAACAGGATTTGGACATGAATCTCTTTGAAATATGTTGAAAAAAACCAACTCAGGTTCTGGCATATTTCACCTATCAAATTGCTCTAGAGCTGGCAGTTGCAGTAGCCTAAGTGCATTCAAATATATCTCTGTCTGGCACATGTAGGATATGTCACCCACCTTTTGTCTCCTTGGTAGCATTTAGCTGTCTGGGCATGTGCTTTACATACTGTATTGATGTAAGGTTACTTTATTTGCACTGCAAAATCATGGAATCTATATGACCCAGTGGTGATTTCCTGTTGCATGGACAGCATGAGGTGGAGTGGAAGCTGGGGCTTAAAGAATTTGATAGAGTTGGGGGAAGTAGGAGCACCGGGGAGGGGTGTCACGGGTTGGGGTGACTCAGCTTCTAGGGATAGGAAAATGTGGTTCAGAAGTTCCGAGTTCAGCCCGAACTCAGCCTGTTCGGATGACCGAACCCGAACACGAACACGAACACGAACAGACCGAACCGAACTCAATTCTGAACGTCAAATTGACCGAACAGTTCGGTCAGTTCGGATCACGTTCGGGTGAGTTCAGGTGGCTAAAATGTGGTGTCACTGTCAGGTCACTGGAAGGCCAAACATAGCAGGGAGGGAGAGTCATCTGACTCAGCTGAGGAGCAGACTTCCAGGCACCAGGGGTGGAGGGTGGAGACTGGCTTGGAGTAGCAGCCAGCCTGCCAAATCACCATCCCTTTTTGCCTCAGACCACTGACATCGCAGTCTGCGATTGGCCACGGGCTAGGCTGCACGGAGCCAATGGGGCTTGCGGTGAGGCGGGTGCAGCAAGAAACAAAACTATCTGCCTCCCCCCCTTCCCAACACCTTCTGAGCTCCCTCTCCCAGCATTTCCCAGCTCCCCAATCCATTGCAGTCCTCCTCCCATTTCACCCATCCAACCCATCTACCCCCATATTCTCATTCATTTATTTAGCTTAGCTTAGATAGTGTTAGTGGTTATTTTTTGTTTTTACCCCTCCCTGTGTTCAATCTTCCTTCCTCCCTCCCCCCTCCATTGAATCCTTTCCCTCTCCCCTATATTCCATCCCAGATTCCCTTCCCTTCCCCTGTTTTTTCATTTAGAGTAGAAAGGATCATTAAATTGATTTAGGTTTCATTTCAGTTTTGTACCCATCCTTGTGTTGTTTGTGATTCCCCCCCATCCCAGAGATAGAGATAGAGATAGATAGATAGATAGTAGACAGTTGTAGGAGTTAGCTTAGGGATAGAGATAGCTTAGTGATTTAGTTTTAATTTTTGTAGGAGTAGGCCTGTGTAATTATTAGAATCCATTTAGTTCATAGCATTTAGAATAGTTAATAGCAGATTTAGTGTAGATAGATAGATATAATATTAGATACAAAATTTAAATTAAAACAAAAAACCAATATAAAAATAAAAACATTTTGGAGGGAGAAATGGAGAAGGGAAGAAGAGGCCAGTCTGCTGCCCATAGGGGAGGCAATGGGGCACGTGCCAGAGGTGGGAGGGGCCGTGCCAGGGGAGTGGCAGCATCAGTAGCCTGAGGCAGAGCACATCACCCCCCAAACTCAGCAGGCCTGCTTTAGGGCAACAGGCTTCAGCGGCTCAGCATCACCTCCTGGCAGTGCCCTCCTCCACTGCCATGCAGGGCACTGGAAGGCCTGCAGGACTTGAGGCTGCATCTGTCTCTGCTGGTGGTGGTGCTGGAGCAGGTGCTGCTGCTGCTGCTTCCGATGTTCCTCCAGGGCCACCAATGTCCCCCACTGTTGAGGCGATCCCCAGCAGTTCAGAGCTGGTGGATCCCACCGTGGCTGCTGGAGGCAGAGCCCAATCCCTGGGCAATGGCAGTAGGGAGAGAAGTAGCAGCAGCAGCACTAGCAGCTACAGAGGGGGGCTCAGGGAGAGTGCCAGAAGCATGGTGGGCATGGGCAGTCTAGCCTCAGAGTCCCAGTACTCCCCTTCACGGGACATCACCGTGATCACGGACAGTGAGTCAGAGGCAGACACTAGTGCCGCAGAGGTGATGTCTGCAACTGAGGCGATGTCTGACCCTCCTCCCAGAGCTGCATCGCCAGTGCCACGAACGTCTCCCCCTCCCAGCAGTTCTGGCAGCAGTGCATCCACCGGGGTGGGCAAGAAGGCAGGAGGGGGGGAAAGATCCTCAGTCTGGGATCATTTTAAGCAGGTGCGGGCAGATGATCCCAGAGAGATGCAGTGCAAACTGTGCAATAAGCTGGTGAAGCGTGGGCAGGTGCTCGCCAACCTTGGCACAACTGCAATGGTGAGGCACCTCAAGTCATGCCTCAGTGCTCTGTTGCTCAGCAGGAAGGCAGGGGAAGTGGATGCCAGCGGGTTCCCGACTGCAGCGGCCAGTCACCCGGCTCCTTCAGCGGGCCAGCATCCTGTACCAACTGCTGCTGCCTTTAGCAGCAGCAGTAGTATGGGGGCAGAACAGCAGCAGGAACCTCCCCAGCAGCACCATCAGTCCACCATGGAGGAGATGGAGTGGGGGGATCTGACCAGGCCATAGTAAGGGCACCATGGGACTGGCTTCCAAGGAAAAGCCAAGTGCCTGCTGGCAGAAATGATTGCCCTGGATAGGCAGCCCTTGTCAATTGTGGAGGACAAGGACTTCCAGTGGCTGATTGGGTTCCTGGCCCCCAACTTTAAGATGCCTTCCCGCTCCACCCTGAGTCAGACCGTGGTGCCACAGCTCTACAGGGCTTTGAAGGAGCGGGTGAGGGAGCTGCTGGCAGGGTCTGGGGGGGCACGGGGCCACTTCACCACCGACCTGTGGTCCTCCAGAAACACCCAGCACGCCTACCTGGCAGTGACTGCACACTGGTGGCAGAACCCAGAGGCAGTGCTTGGCAGTGGCAGGAGGGGACCTGAAGCAGGGTATAGGTGGATCCTGCTTCAGGCCCAAGTCATGGACAGCTCTTATACCTTGAGGAACCTCAAGGCAGCCCTGGCCACCATGGTGAGGGAGTGGGTCATGCCAGGCACGGCCTTCACCAAGGGGTGTGTGGTCATGGACAACGCAGCATATATACTAAAGACAGTCCATGACAGGGGCTTCACAAGCATCCCTTGCACCGCGCACACCCTCCATCTTGTGGTGAAGGCTTGGGGGAGAAGGAGATTGGGCCAGTCACCCTTAGCTCCCTGGTCAAGCGGGGGAGGAAGCTGGCGGGCTTCTTCAACCGCAGTATGAAGGGCAGCGAGCTCCTCCAGGAGAAGCAGGCTGAGCAAGGGTCCCCGGTGCACACCCTGATCCAGGATGTCTCCACCCGGTGGAACTCCACCTTCCTGATGCTGGAGC
>QEPC01001301.1:1927066-1979075 GCA_003113815.1 Sphenodon punctatus
GCTGATTATCCAACTAATTTGACTCAGTCAATGTCTCTGAATTAGTGTTGGCCAACAGGAGAACCCAGCAGGAATAAATAGATGAGGTCCTAAGATAAAGAATCTCCAACATAAAGGTTAATTGATAATCCTGCAGCCAACAAGCAGGATAGAACACTCAGACTGAGGGGTTTATCACAGGAGGAGGCCAGTGACAAGAGGGACCCCCTGAGGGGCAGAGAGTCCCATTTTGGGGGGAATAGCCAAAGAAGTACACTCAACCCTCGTGGGAAGAAGGGGTAGGATTGTTACTGAACCCTAGCGGAGACTCGTGACTGTGGGTTGGTCAGGGCAGCAAGAGATGCCCAATACTGCTGGTGATGCAGGGTGCCAGGACAGTTGGAGACATGCCCCATCAGGGAGCAGGACAGCAAAAGGGACAGCTGTCTCCTGCCTCAAGACTCACTATCTTGGAGAAAGGAATAGGATGAGGGACACAGGCAGGCGGTGGATAATGATGGGGTCACGAAGCTGGAATGGATGGCCAGAGGAGCAGACCCGCAAATTCTCCAAGGCTCCTATGCTGGGGGCATCACTACCCCAGATGCAGAAATATTGGAAGAAGGGGAGGTCATGGAAAGGTGCTGGTCCCAGACCCCAATATAGGGGTATCCCCCGTAGTACTGGGTGACAAATGCCTTGGCTGAAAGAAAGAATACCACCCCCGAGTCCCAAGACGAGAATAGTGACGAGAGGGGTTACAAGATGAAAGGAAGACACCCTGAGACATAAGGGACCGTCGGTCAGCAGGGGATCCCAAAAGGGATAGCTGGGTATATTGGGAGCAGGCTCTAGGAGAGGAGAAACCCTTGCTTAGATCCCCACAACCTCAGGCATTTTGCTCACGTTACCTGGGAGGACATTTCTGTGACGGGAATCGCAGCTCTAATTTAATGGGAATTAGCACATGTAGGAATGTGCTATTCCACTTTCCTCCCACGAGAACACTTACCTGGGATGCCTGGGTCCCCCAATGTAGCTCTTACAATCACAGGTGTTCTCACGTCAGAAGTGCGGAATAGTTCTAATGCTCCAATTCTCATGAGAATAGGGCCGCAATTGCCCTCACAAACCTTTTTCCTGGGTAACGTGAGACAGTGGCCTGTTGTGGTGTAGCAGGGAAGGGTGTTGAGTGTTTGTCACAAAGGAACATGAGGCCACACAAAAGAGTTACTGGACATAGGTCTAACAAATATGTAAAGCTAAAACTTAAACATGTACGTAATGTGAAAGTTGAGAACTCGAAACTCAATTCATGGAATCGTGTAGTGTAATGTAAACTGACAGTTGGGAAACTCCAAGAAGTGGAGACAGATAAAGAATGTGGTTTCAGGGAGATGCCAGACAGAAACCTATGGAGATGCAAATGGATCTTCCTGTTTACCTTTTTTCTCTTTCACACTCCCTCTCTTTTTCTCTCCTCGCTCTTGCTTTTCGTTTTTTAACCGATCGTCACGTTCTGCATCTTCAGTTCTTTTTCTTAACTTTTCTTTTAATTCTCCTGCAGTAGCTTTAATTTTGGCATAACCCATGTGTGGTTTTCCCATCAAGTGGTCATTTACCCTGGATTGTGCATCTCCTACAATTAAAAAGGCTCCACACACTTCACAAACTTCCATTTGTTTTTCCTGAGCTGCAAATCTCACAATTGTTGACCTGAGCAACTCTCGGTCTCCTTTTAGTTGTTCTACAAGTTTCATCATGCCCTATGCCTCTTCCACTTTTCCTTCAGAACCCAATTCTTTAATCTGCTGTAGGTGGTCATCAACTTTGTCCATCAAGACCTGAATCTTCTCTTCATCTTTACCATTCGGTCCAGCCGCCTGACCAGAGGACTGTTGAGTCTGAGAAAGTGCCAAACGAGCACGGCCTCTTCGAATTCTATGTTCTACCTCAGCAAGTAAATTCTGTAGATACCGTAGGAACTCCCTCTCTTAGCCCACTTTCATGAAACGAGAGCTCTTCTCATACTGTTTACGCAGCTTTTCATCATGGATTTTTTCACATGTACCTAAGTCAGAGTGGGTATTTGTAAATAACTCAGCTGGGCAAAACCCACAAAGGTAGTATTTACAAACGCTCTCGTGGTCCCGCTGCACGTTTCTGCGCTTCTCATCCGAGGCCAGGTTCCTGTCCTGGCTCATAAGCTCGTCCAAGAGCTGGGCAACAGAAATCATTTTGTCATCGTCGTCCCCTGCTGGAGCTTTCACCAACCTTCCCCTCCCCATTATCCAAGTGCCTTTTTACAGGGTGGGGATGGACATTGTAGGTACCATGAAAAAACCCTCCAGCTCTGGTAAAAAATCACAAATATCAAGGAGGCGAAGAAAAAAGCAGACACATTTACTGCAAATGCTATCTCAGCTTATGGGAAAAGAAAGCCACATAATGGGGAAAAAACTAAACAAGGGTTTTACCCAAAACAGAATGGGTTTACAACACATCCCAAATCTGAGAAGAGTAACCTTACCCAGAACAAACCAAATGAAAATGGGGGTGAAGGTGGAAGGAGACAGGGATCACCCAGACCCCAAAGAGCACACAATTCCCATAATCCACAGACCAATCCCATAACCTGTTATAACTATCACCAGACAGGACACATAGCAAAGCGCTGCCCCAACCCCAAGAAAACGGAGGGCCAAACCAGACCCAAGATTGAAGCTAACTTGGCCTCAGTGAATAGAGATACTCCCACAGGGGATTATATCTGTTACACACGCCATGAACCACACACAGAAAACACACATCTCTTCAAGCCAGCCAAAGTAAGTGGCATGCCCTGTGTGGGCCGAATTGATAATGGAGCTGACATGGTCATGGTCAGAGAGGATTTGATCCCCAAATCGTGTTACACCCCCCCACAAGGTCTACATCACTAACTACCTGGGCCAGGAAGACGAACACCCCATGGCAAAGGTGGAGTTGGAATGGAAGGGGGTGAAGGGACAAATCAAGGTGGCCGTGCTCCCCAAAATGGCAAAACATAAGCTGTTGGTGGGCAATGCTATAAACAAATGGTTGTTAGACGGGAGGGTGGAAAAAGCCCAATCCCAGGAACATGGGGAACCAGAGAGCAACCCGGAAAGGGAGGGAGAGGGGCAGCAAGGCTCAGAGAGCCACAAACAGGTTGCACCTCTACCCCTGGAACATGGGGAGCCGGAGAGCACCCCAGAAAGGGAGGGAGAGAGGCAACAAGGCTTGGAGAGCCCCAAACAGGTTGCACCTCGACCCCTGAACCCCACCGGGGACCAGACCCAAACTGAATCCCAACCCCAGCCAGCAGATGAGGCCAGGACAGAATCAGAAGAGGACCTGGAGGGGATGAGCATGACGCAGACCCAAGGTTAGAATTCTCAAGTAAAAACTTGACTGTAACACAAACCGATTTCAGAGGTATTGACTTCGACTTTTGGTCTTACCCGAGACTGTACTCCCCTTGATTTGCCTCAGGGAGGCGTTACTACACAGCGGTCCAAGGACCTACCCTTGGCTGTTATATCTGGGGCATTTGATCCACGAGCTGGGGTACTCCTTTGAATTTTTTCAGGGGAAAGCAATCCCATTTCTTAAACCTGAACTCCTTAGGAGGATTCAGGATATTGATGCCCAAGAAGATCTGTCCGTGGTCCATCAATGGAAGGTTGCTCCCTCATTTGGGCTAATAAAGCCATTCCATTGCTTCGAACCTTATCTGGACCTCCTAGAGAATCATAAGTTTAGGAGAGTTTATACCCTCCTTCCTTTTCAGATGCTCCGGCTGGCAGTAGTGGAGGGTAGACAAAAGCGAATCCCATGTGATCTTCAATCTTGCTCTTGCAGTATTAAGGAGGCTGAGTCCACTGAGCATTTTTTTGCTAAGGTGCCCCTATTTTCACCTCCTTCGTACTACTTGGCTGGCTCCATTGCTGCCAATAGGCTACTCTTTCCAGACAGAGGGTTGCTATGTTTTACTCCTTTCCTTACCTCACAAGGAGGCTATGGTGGCGCTTGCCTCCTATACCTTATTGGCACTCAAGAGAACAGCCCTTATTATCGAGTGGCTTAAGGCAAAAGCAAAGCAATCCACATAGAACATCTTGCGTATCTCCCTCTCCTAGTTTAAGTATTAAGACCTGGGCCTTCTCCCTCCCCGCCCTACAACCTTGGAGTCCCTTGTGGTCATAAGTTTTATTTTTCTCTACACAGAATTGATTCTCGATTTCTTTCTGAGCATTGTGCTTCCCTTGGAGCATTTTTTTCCGTTCTGTGCAAGATTATATTGATTTATTTTATGTATTTAACATATTTTATTGTTTTATGGTTGGTTTTAATTGGATATTAATACAAGACACCTCATTATTTTTCTTATATGATTGTATGTTTGTTGTTGGGTCATGATGAGAGTCTGTACCCGTAAATAAATATTGATTGATTGATTTCAGAGCAGGACTGGCAAATGATGTCACATGGAACATGGGCTACTTTATAAGATCACACCCCAGGGAAGTGATGGGAAGGGGCAGGATCAGGTCAGGACATTGGTGGTACCAAAAACTTTAGAGAGGACTTGCTTAACTTGGCACATTCCTCTCCCTTTGCTGGACACCTAGGAGTAAAGAGAATGCTGCAAAGGCTGCAATTAAACTTTGACTGGCCAGACATGATAGGAGACATTAGAACATTCTGCCAGGTGTGCAACTCCTGCCAGACAAACAAGAAAGGGATCCAAAAAAAGATTCCCCTACACCCCTTCTCCATTATCAAAGTGCCTTTTTACAGGGTGGGGATGGACATTGTAGGTCCCATGAAAAGGCCTCCAGTTCTGGTAGAAAATATCTACTAGCGGTATTAGATTACGCCACTAGATATCCTGAGGCTGCAGCCCTTAGCAAAATTGACACAGCCAGTATAGCAGACTCATTACTGCAAATTTTCAGTAGGGTGGGGTTCCCCAAACAGGTCATAACAGATAGAGGGGCAAATTTCCTCTCCAGTATCTTCCAGCAGCTCTGGAAGTTATGTGATGTGAAGCACATAAAGACAGCTCCATATCACCCCCAAACAAATGAGTTAGTGGAAAGATTCAATGGGACATTGAAGCAGATGCTAGCTAACTTTATGAGTAGCAGAGCAAATAATTGGGACAAACAGTTGCCATACCTCCTGTTCGCATATAGGGAAGTACCCCAAGAGTTCACAAGATACTCTCTGTTTGAATTGCTATTTGGAAGGAACGTTCGGTTTCCCCTAGATCTAGTAAGAGACTCCTGGGAAGGCTCAGAGGAAATTGAAGGACAACCTGTAACTAAATATGTACAGCAATTTAAACATAAAATAGCCTCTATGTTAAAGGGCGTCCAAGGGAACCTGGCCAGCAGCCAAGAGGCCCAAAAGATAACATATGACAAGAAAGTCAAAGACAGAACTTATAACCCAGGAGACACTGTGCTAGTTATGAGACCTACTAACAAGGTTGGGGTCAAGCCATCTGGGATGGCCCATATCATATAATTGATAAGAAAAATGAGGTCACTTACTATGTTAACAAACCTAACACGAGGACAAAGGCACAAGAATTTCACATAAATAGAATCAAAGGTTACTATGATAAGGACATACAGGCCTGTCTGGCTTCGGTGGCTGAGGGAGATGGGCCAACTGGGGACCCATTACCGGACCTCCTGCAGGAGAGCCAGGGAGCTGAGTCTCTTGAGGAAATTTGCATTTCCACAGACTTCAACACCTCCCAAAGGAAAGAAATGATGCCGCTCCTGCAGGGACACAAAGAGACCTTTTCAAAAAAACCTGGGGAAAGAGATATAATTGTACACACCACTAAGACAGGAACCAGAAGTCCGGTCAGATCCAGTCCCTTTTGCACAAATGGGAAAATTCAAACACAGATCCACCAGGAAATCAATGAAATGTTACGATGGAGTCATACAGGTCTCAAAAAGTCCATGGGCTAGCCCTGTGGTGTTAGTGCCCAAACCTGATGACTCCATAAGATTCTGTGTTGACTATCGCAAATTGAATGCCATAACTGTGTCAGACGCATATCCCATGCCTAGAACAGATGGCATGATTGAAAGGATTGCCGGGGCTAACTATCTGACTACCCTAGACGTGACCAAGGGGTATTGGCAGATTAAAATGAACCCAAGGGACAGGTCCAAAACAGCATTCATAACTGACAAGAGCCTGTATGAACTCACAGTGATGCTTTTTGGGTTAAAAAATAGTGGGTCTACATTTATGAGGTTAATGGACCACATCCGAGAAGGCATGCGCGACTTTGCCTTGGCTTATATAGATGACCTGGTGATCTACAGTGACACATGGGATACACACGTAAGCAAGGTACTACACAGGATTAAGGGAGAAGGATTAACAATAAAACCATCAAAGTGTAAAGTTACTATGGGTACTGTCACATACCTAGGGGATGAGGTGGGAAGTGGAAAATTGCGTCCTCGAAAATACAAATTAAAGGCTATTTGCTCCTGGCCTGCACCCACAACCAAAAAACAGATCCAGAGGTTCATAAGCATGATTACTTACCTCCGCTGCTATGTTCCAAACTTCAGTCACATAGCATCCCCCTTAACTGACAAATGTAAGAAGCGATGCCCAGAGAGGGTAAAATGGTCAGACGAGTGTAACAACGTGTTTGACAAACTTTAGAGATCTCTGTCTGAGGCACCAGTGTTAATCCACCCAGATTATGACAAAGAAGTCCATATCTGGACTGATGCCTCTGACACAGACCTGGGAGCAACCCTCACACAAGAAGGGGAGGATGGAACACACCATCCCATTGTATACTTTTGCAAGAAACTGCTCCCAAGGGGAAAGAATCTGGAAACCATTGAAAGAGTGTGTCTGGCCATAGTATGGGCTGTCAAGAAACTGAAACCGTACGTATTTGATAGAACGTTCACAGTTTCCACTGACCACTCACCTCTGACATGGCTCAATCGTGTTAAAGACGCCAACTCCAAATTACTGAGATAGAGTTTGTTTTTGCAGGAATTTGACATGAAAATTGAACATGTAAAAGGTAAACAAAATGTGGTAGTTGATGCCCTATCACGCAGGGACACCCGAGTCTAATCATGTTCCGGGACTCTGTCGTGTCCACTCCACATGATATTTTAAGGGGGGGAGCTGTCACGAAGGAACATGAGGTCACACAAAAGAGTTACTGGACATAGGTCTAGCAAATATGTAAAGCTAAAACTTAAACATGTATGTAATGTGAAAGTTGAGAACTCGAAACTCAATTCATGGAATCATGTAGTGTAAACTGACAGTTGGGAAACTCCAGGAAGTGGAGACAGATAAAGAATGTGGTTTCAGGGAGATGCCAGACAGAATCCTATGGAGATGCAAATGGATCTTACTGTTTACCTTTCTGCAGATGAAACAAACATCAGGTTTCCCCAAGGCAGGAAGCACTAACAAAGACTTTGAAAAGGCTATTTAAGCAAACGTACAAGACAAAGAGGGGGGCATTAAGCCATCTTCTGCTACCTCTTGGAGAGAACCCATCTGCATCTTGCCTGCCAGCAAGCAGACTGCTGGAGCTATGGACTGAGAGGAAAGACTTTGCTTTCTACCAACTAAGAAATCAGTTCCCAGTCATTCTACATCACTGACTGAGAATGTGCTCTTTGAGGGGTAAGATCTTATGTAGGGAATTACCAGTATAGACTAGGAATGCGTTATGTTACTTTTCATTTGGATTAGCCACTCTGTATCAGCTGTTCTCGCTTATGTAATCAATAAACTTTCTTCTTATCTTTATGAAGAAGAGTCTGTGGTCTAACATTGGAAACACTGAGCAACTTGAGCTTCCAAGCTCTTGCGAACCCAGAGAGAGAGTCTGTGAATGGGAAGCTTTCTGGACCTTGGGTGGCAAAGGGATTCTCCCCTTTGCAGAACTGGACCAGCTAGAGAGAGAACTGGTTCGGGTGGGCTGCAAGTGGGGAAATTGAATCACCCAACCCAGGAAAGTGGGGTGTTGGACCTCTAACCTGTGACAGTGTTGTTAGAATCCAGACCAAACCACACCTTTTCAGATTATTAGCACAATACAATTTATTCACAGTTCTCCATAGGTTCAGTCTTGCCATCAAAAACAGGCCATTTGCCTTCATTCGTGTGACATGGGAGCTTACCGGCTTTTCCGCAGTTTTGGCCATTGGGCCCAATCCAAAACCCACATGCTGCACAAACCATCCACATACATGTTGCCTGCAAACCACATGTGGACTGCATGCACACCCATATGGGTGGGACTATGGCTCATGTGCAAGCTGTGCACACATAAGCCATGCACTCAGAGGTTTGGAATTGATCCCATTTGTTATTTTTTGCGAGTTGAATAGTGCCACTATGGGCCAGTCCCAAGCCCCATATGCACTCCACGTGCACTCCCAGGGGCTGTGGAGATGCATAAGTGTCATCTAACTGTTGAGAAGTGGTGGAAATTGCCATACAAGTGCCATAAAACTGTTATAAGACTGTCATAAAAGTCCCAGAAAGTGATGACAAATGGCAAAGATGCCCCCAAAATTATGAATAACCTTCTACGGGCCCAAGTCCCTGCACTCCATTGCCCTCATCAGGGCGGTGGACCAGTTAGATTGGTCCATCCCCGGAGACTTATGGAGCAACGTGTATTTGAGAACTCTTTGGGGAATACACACACTGATTTTGACTGTTGTTCTGAAGGTGGCCTGGTCAAGTTCTGGAACACTACGTTGACCAAGGCCATTACATGGTAGCACCTAGGTGTTCACTTCCTCCACGGTGTCAGCACACATCTTCCTAGTTTATGGGTAACCTGTGGTGGATGAAGAAGGAGGCGAGGTGGTTGGAACACAGGTGGCATTTGACTCATGCTGAAGCTGACCGATTGTGTCATAGATTGATTTTGAAGGACTATGGTGTGGCTAGGGTGACAGTAAGGACTGCTCTCCTCTCTGCTACCATAGCGTCTGTCAAGTCCCGTCCAGCAGATCTATTCCAAATGGCAAACAGCTTGGTGAGTCCTGAGGCTGTCATATCTTCTGCCCTTTGTGAGGAATTTAACACCTACTTTCCAGACAAAATCACTCACATTCACTAGGGATCAGCGAACAGAATGGAGTTCAGAAATTCGGTTCAGTTTGGTTTGAAATTCGAGTTCAGAAGTTCGATTCGGTTCGGTTTGAAATTCGAGTTCGGTTCAGTCGACCGAACAGACCAAGTTCGGTCAAATTGCGAACTTCTGAACCAAGTTTAGCCATCAAAACCAGGCTTTTTGGTGTGTGTTGTCACTAGGGATGGGCGAACAGAATGGAGTTCGGAAATTCGGTTCGGTTCAGTTTGAAATTTGAGTTAGGTTCGGAAGTTCGGTTCGGTCGACCGAACAGACCGAGTTTGGTCCCAACTCCGAACTTCCGAACCGCGTTCACCCATCCCTAATATTCACCTCAACTTGGGGGCTGCTATTTTTTTTTGGCAGACTCAGAGTTTGGGGCTCTGGCGGCTCAGTCTTTTCCTGTTCATTTGGATTGGTTTCAGTTTGGTGTTACCCACCAAGGCAGAGGATGGTGAATAAGATAGGGTGGTTAGTTGGTTATTATTACGTTTTTTATATTACTAAATGGTAGTTTACCTTTTGAAAGGCCACTCATTGACATGATTTAATGGATTTAATGGGTTGATGTGGGTAAACTGTGATATACTGTAATAATATTGACTCATTTTTGTTGTATTGAATTGTGTGAGGGAGGAGAGAGTGGGGTTATATGATGAGAGATTATGTTATGAAATGTTATGTTATGGAAATAATTGAGGGGTTATTTAAGTCACGCTGTTGTGTAATGAATTTATAATTGTTATGTTTTTGTATGTTTCTACTTTTGTTGTTAGCCGCCTCGAGTCGCCATAGGTGAGAGAGAGCGGGATACAAATAAAAGTTGAAATGAAATGAAATTGAAAATTTTATTATTTTAGATTATTGTCATTGTTCAATGAAACTCTGAAGACCACCAATCATTGGTCAAAACATGTTAGCATCACACAATGTGTGGGTTTTTTTAAGATTGTGTTGTGTGAAGACTCAAGAATTTTATACATTACCAGAGGAACTTTGGATCCTATTTGGAAAATAATTTTTTCCAGTATACACGTTGGATTTTGATTGTGTACTGGTGTCTTTGTTAATGTTACATATAAAGGAGTTATTACAATATACATTGTTTATATATTTGTTGAATTGCTCAGTTGGTACCTTTTCTATTTATTTTTCATTTTTTCATTTCCATTTAATTTATACCCCACGCTCTCTACAACGGACTCGAGGCGGCTTACAACAAAGAAATATACAGTGCTGGGTATTTTCCACACAGGGACCCAGAAAAAACAACAGTCTAACATAATATACAATTTAGCTTCCAAAAATACAAAAAATTCAAGTAATCACAATAAAAATAATAAAAATAACACCCACCCACCCCTTACTTAGCTAACATCCAAATCTGTCAATCTCCTCCATAATAACGGGATAAATCCCACAAGCTGTCACTCCTTCCCCTGCTGCCACCAGGGAAAGCCTTACCACCTCCATCCTACTCTCACCAGGAGGAGGTGGTTCCACCAACTTTGACTCAAAGATCATACGAAGGTGCCAGACATCCCCAAAATCCCCAACCTCCGCTCCAACCCCATACCATACAGAATTGCAGGGCAACAATTCTCCCCTCACATCACTTCCTTCACAGTTTAACATTCCTCTCCTTGAACACACCCCCCACTCCTATCAGCAACTAAATTACGAGATGGCACTCCCATCTGTCTCCTCTCCACTACTCCCGTTCCTCGTAATACCCCTCTCTCTTGCCTCAAACCACCTTCCCCCCCACTTCACAAAACCGCCCCACAGTGGGAACTCGATGACAAGAAGCCCCCTGCATACCTAAATCCAAAAAAATATGACCCAAGAATCAGCTGCTCCCAACCATACCCCTCTACTATTAAAGTCCTGGTCATAAATTCCGCATCACTAAAGAAAAGATTCCCACCCTTAAAGCCCCGACAGGCCCCGAAGGGCCCCAAAGGGCCGCACCCTTTGGCCGCGGCCGCCGGCTAGCAGCCGCCAGCTAGCGGCCTGCGGCACAGCTGCAGGTGATCCCCTTTTCAAGGTCCCAGCAGCTTCCGGTGACAGGTGAGTGGGGGTGGGGAGGGAGTTCTCAGTTCAGGTGCCCCTAACCCTAAACTGTGTTTTCTTTTGAAGCACGGACTCACCAGAGACTGATGATGAACCAACGAACTCTTGCAAGTGCTCCTGAAAAGTCAGTATTTCCCTGCGGAATGGGAACACTTGCTTTCATCACAGTCCTGCTTGCAGAGCTGGCAGCCAGGGCATTAGGAGGTTTGCAGAGCCAGAAGGAAGGCAGAGGGCAGCCTGCGGCCAAGGAACACAGGATGGAACCAGGAAAGGCTGGCCTGGCAAGGACTCGGGAGGTACCATGTAGGGCAGGCTGGACTGCTAAAAGGCTGTGTTGTAGCAAGCCTAAATACCATAAATAAAGGGACTGCTTATACACATAGGTCTCTGCCTCTCTGTTTTCTTGATCCTAGAACCTATATCCACACAGGTCCGATCCCGCCAGGCAGTTACACCCCCCTTTGGGCACTAATTGGGTGCAGTGCCAGATGTTACCAGGTTGAGTACCACAATTCCAATGGGTAGATCAATTTTTGTGGATATTTGTTTCAGGTCTAATTTTAGGTTGTCCTTTCAAAAGGCAGGTTCTAGTCCTTGCAGTCAAAGCAAAAGGCTCCAAAAGAGCGTCATATTGGGTGTTTTTACATACACATTTCTCCTGCATGTTTGCTGTTATATCCTGAACTTCCTGTGTGTCTAAATCACTCACCCAGTTCTTAAACATCTGGCTCTTTGAACTTCTGCATAGAACTTCTCCCAGAACTTGTGTGTGTAAAAAGTTCTCCTGGTAACTGCTTTGCTCCAGGGAGCTTCTGTGGTCACTTGGTTTCCATGGCAGCCCCTCACGTCTACAGCTGCAGCTACTTTAGGCTGCCTCAGGGCAGTGTGTGTGTGAAGAATGCATCCAGGAACTGCCTCAGGGCAGTGTGTGTGTCTCTGTGAAGAATGCATCTGGAACTTACTTGTGGACTTGTAAACCCAGAAGACTGAAAGACCAGCACTTTACGGTGTGTGTAAAAATGCCCAATGCGTGTGCTACAGACACAGCTAGATCTTCAATGGGCTCAAGCTGTGAATGGCACCTGCACCCATAATGGAGTATATTGAGGACTGGGCTGCTGAAAGCTAAAGGCCAATTTCATGATTTTGGGCGTGAGGTGTGGATATGAAATGGGGGCATTTGGGGTGGCAATCCCGCCACACTTAAAACATCTCATGCAAATCATGTTCAGGTTCTGCTTTTGCCATTTCCGCACTAGCCTCTCATTAGTACTAAAACAAGAGTGAGTGTTCCCTTTCTATCAGGAAATACCGACATTTCCAAAGCACTTGCAGCTGTGCATCAATATTTCCCTACTGGTCAGCAAGCAATTCCATGCTTCTGCAAGATCGGCACCTAAATCTCTGTTTACATCCTAGAAGAGGCAGCATGTGTCAATTATTTGACCAAGTATCCAATCCAAAACAACTAAAGAAATTTGGGAGGTGGGGAACAACCCCAAAATCTGAAGGGGAAAAAAAAACTGAAATGAGATAAACAAAATGGAAACAAAATCGTTCTTTATATTTGCTTTGGCAGACCAGATTTGAAGTTGGCAAAATGATCAGATACATGGATATTAGTAATTCACAGCTCTAGTTGACAGTGACTTTGGGATTTGAAACGTTTGAGGGCCCTGTAGTAAATGATTCAAGCGAGTAGACAAGTCCAAACCATAAAGGAGCAGTGCTTGACATTACAAAGAAAGCATCGTCAATCAAGTTTGTTTTGCCCAGGAAGGCTTTTGCCTAATTTCATATTACTGCCGTTGCATAGTTTTGGCCTGTTTTCAAATATATATTTTCCTTTGGCTGACAAACCCCCCCCCCCAAAAATCATTAAAAACAAAGGAGACACGTTGAATTCTTGGGCCTCGGATCACAATCTCTGCATGCGGGGGTGGGGTGGGGGGGAGAGGAAGGCATTAAAACAAAACATCAGAAAAGAAAAAATACCTGCTAGCGCATTCAGAGTGCACTAGTAACCTCTTGCGGTTCTATATCACACCCGAGCACACAGGAGGGAGTGAAGGTTAATTGCACACCGAGTTTCACACAGGATTG
This sequence comes from Sphenodon punctatus, assembly GCA_003113815.1. Classification (NCBI taxonomy): domain Eukaryota; kingdom Metazoa; phylum Chordata; class Lepidosauria; order Sphenodontia; family Sphenodontidae; genus Sphenodon; species Sphenodon punctatus. The sequence goes on from QEPC01001301.1 coordinate 1,940,409, forward strand.
AAAAGCCCTGAAGCATCCGCTCCTGGCTCGTTCTGTATTCTTTGAGCTGCAGAATGGAGCTGGTTGGGGTCCTAGCTGAAGGCACGTCTGTGGGCTTTTACTTTTTATGGAATGTTAATGCCCACCCCCCTGCAATGATTTTGTTCTGCACTTCCAACAACACTTTACCTAAGAAGGCGCCGTGCAGGGTCTGTGGTAGAATTTAAATGAGTAGCTGCAAAAACGGGGATACCCATTGGAATTCCAGTACCCAATTCATCCCAGCAACATCAGATACTAATCAGTACCTGATTAGTGCCTGATGGATTCTGGTATGGACAGCCGGTACTGATTTATTGATGTCGGGTACCGAATTTCCAGTTTCTAGTACCAGTTTTTGAGTGTTTCCCTTACCAAAATCAGATGGTAAAATGGATAATCATTAATGGTAATACCCAGTATTTTGGGTATTGGGGTGCCTAACTTGGTACTTGAGTACTGACTTGGCATCCAACAGATAGAGAGTGGGATGTGGCTCAGGTGATAAACAGCATGTATCAGGTCCCAAGTTCCATCTCCAGCATCTCTGATTCAGGATCTCTGGTAGCGTGCCTGGGTGAGGCCTCTGCTGGGGATCCTGGAGGGTCTCAGGTAGTACACCTGGGTGAGCCAGATTTGAAACCATGCTGCCATGTCCAATTGTGACATTACTGGGCTAAAATGGACCACTGGTCTGACTCAGGCAGCTTCTTATATTCTGATACTCGGAATTTCAGGTAGTATTCATGGGTAGCAAATGTGCTAGTCATTTCAGTTTTAGACTTCACATGTCATTAAATGATTTCTGCAGTTGTCTCTCTCTCTCACACACACACACACACACACACACACACACACACACACGGCTGGTGTGCTGCAATGGATGAGAAGCAGTATATTTTAACAGCAGAGCTACACTCTTCCTTAAAACAGGAAATCCAGCCCTCGAACAGCAAGAGGATACTGATTCCAGCTTGAGTTAGTGGGAGGTTTGATTATTATTTTTTTGCCTCCAAGTTAGAAAAGGATGGGGTGTAATCAATGGCCAACTTCCCACTGTTCCCTTCAAAGAAACATATTGTATTCCTGACTAATGTGATGGGACTTCCTGATGTTCCTAACTATGAATGAACTTGGCTGCTTGCTTCCTCAGCCAAAAGGGGAAAAGAAAATGCCGCCTCGGAGTGCAAACAGCATGAAGGCGATGAAGCTGAAAGTACAGCAGGTGCAGACATTTCTAGGGCCAGGGTTTAACTATGAACGCCTTGCTGCAAAGTTTGGCAGCAGGCCTACATAGGGAAATAAGGGCATAGTAGAGGTGAAATGAGTGCGAAATATTATATTCAGCAAACTCCTCCGCTTCAGTTTGGAATGACAAAGTGGATATTCAGTTCCACTTCACTGAATATCTACACGGGATATTTTGGTTAGGTTATTACTATTTTGGGTCTTTCAGTCCAGTCATTTCTAGAACGGAAACAAATATCAGAGCTGAAACACCCTTTCTGAACGGATTCCGTTTTTGGTGGAATTCCATCATTTTGATTGATCCAGCGAATGATCGAATGATCTATCATTTTGCTAGATTGATTGGAAAATCTGCTTCTATTATGTTCACTTTGCCATGCCTGCACCGAATGGCAACTACTGCACTATGCATGCACAAAATGGTGGCCACCGTACAACAAAACACAGTACAGTCGCCGCCATTTTGGCGGATTTTGCACATGTGCGGAAATGCAAACATAAACACAAATGGAAACGGCAGCGAAATGGGCAGCCCAATCCTGGGGCACAGTGAGACAGGGCAGTCCTCTGTCTGCCTGATGGATGGCCTCTGCAGCCCTACTCTCGGCTGGGGGTTAACCCAGCAACACCATAGTATTTCAGGTGATCGGCCTACAATGCTATGAGTAGGGGAGGCGGACTGTGGGCTGTAGCAGACACCGGGTTAAAACAGACCCAGGCACGGCTGCAAGTGGTCAGACACGGGCTGCACCCCCAGACTTGCTCCAGGTTTGAGCACCTCTGCGTCCATGTGATCAGTTAATTACTGTTTGATTGTTTATTTTATTTTTTTACTTTCTCCCTCTATGTGGATTGGGTTTGTTATATGGTTATGGGGTAAACCGTCATGCGGTAGTTCAGTAAATGGTATTATCCAGTGTTCTGATTAAGCAGTTAACTAGTGAAGTTACTCGACAACCATCAAGCTATCCAGGATACCAGATATTAACCATGGATAATGTTTTGCTATCTGTTTCAGCTCTAAATTCATTTCAGCATTTTTGTTGCTTCATCATGGAGCTCTTGTGTATCCCTTACCATCTGTAATTGGGTCAAACTGACCCCAGCGAGCACAAAAACATTTAAAAAAAGTTAATTAGTAGCTCTTCAAGTTTGAGCTTTTAGGACATTGTCACCGGCACTACTGGGCATAACATACTGAAATTTCAGCCTAATACCTCTTACCATTTGTCTCCTATAAACAAAAAAGTGGAATTTTTCAAATGGACCCCAGGTTTCCATTGAGTTTGCCTATTGGGGTCAAATTGACCCCAAGCCAATGCATTTCAATTGGGGTCAAATTGACCCCAGCTTAAAATAAACCAAAATAAACAGTTTTCAAGGACCATTCAGATAGCAAGGGGACATGGAACTCAAGGCCACTTCATACTGGCAGCAGCAATGAAAATTAACCCCTTCACTGCCATTATTTTGTGCCTTTGTATCGTGGCTGAAAAAAACCATGAAAATATGCTAAGTATTGGGTCTACAACTTTGAGCTTGCAGAACATTGTCACTGGTACCTCTGGCCATAACATACTCAAATTTCAGCCAGATATCTCTTATCGTTTGTCTCCAATGACCAAAAAAGTACCAGGGTGCAAACGCACACAAGGTGTCAATGGAGTTTTCCTATTTGGTTTTACACAAACCTTTGCTGTGTCATTTCTCAGTTGTTCAGGTAACATTAGGTTTCATTTCTCCAGGCTAATCTTAAGTTTCCCTTCTGGGGTAAGTTTGTAGAGACAAGAAGTCTGGGACTGTTAGATTTCATTTCTTCAGGCAAGTATTATGTTTACCTTCTGGGGTCAGTTTGTGGAGATAAGACTCTTAGGCAAACAAAGAAATGCAAAGAAGCCCTGAAGCATCCTAGGCAACAAAAGAAATGCAAATAGCAGGCTATAAAGGTGCTAAGTGTACTTAGCTGTGCTTAGTAAAGTTTGACAATAAGGCACAGCCAGTAATTTGCATGAGAGAATTTGCCTTTGGGGCAAATTTAGGGAATTAAAAACAATCCCCATAAAACAGACTCTTTCATGTGTTTCTGTGTGTGTGTGTGTGCGTGTGTGTGTGTGTGTGCTCGCAGGGCTTTGTTTGAAGGTTTGGGGCCACAGACTATAGTTGGGGATAAATAGATCCCCACCTATAATGGGTTTTTCCCATTGGGGTCATATTGACTCCAAGACGCGGCGAGTGCAATTTTTTTAAAGACAGAAGGTAAGGGGTATGCAGAGTAGCTGAAATGAAGTAACTGTGCTGCCGAAAAGATCCAAATAACCAAACCTAAATAATCAGAATACTAAATAAATGAAGCATCAGAGCCAAAATAACTGAACTGAGCATATATGTGAATATCTGTTTCAGATGCAGCTATCATTCAGATACTTGGAGTGCGATCCAAAAATGCAAATATCATCACAGAATGTTAGGGTTGGAAAAGACCTCAGCGGCATCTAGTCCAAAATGGTAACATATCCCTGTCTACAGGATCATGGACAGTTGATTAACCAGACAGGTTTCAAAAACTTCCAAGCACGGAAACTCCACAAATTCTCTGGGCAGCTTATTCCATTGGTTAACAGTTCTCACAGTTAGCAAGTTTTTCCAAATATTTCACCGAAATCTACATTGCTGGAATTTAAGCCCATTGCATTCTGTGACTGCAGTGAAGCTCTGGCCCCCATTCTTGGTATATTTAATTTATTTTGCATGCACGTTAGTGTTAAACAGTGCTGAAACAATGGGAAAAAACAGATGTGATGGTGGCCCACTTTGGCCTGGGACTCACCGGCAGCTGTGTTTACGCAATGCCAGATGTTGGCCCAGGACTGCCCCAGGGCGGGTAGGCGGCTAGCCCGGACTGTGTCCTTGGGAAATCTCCAAGGGCCGCCAACGCAGGTCAATGCATGTTAGCAGATGTGCTCAGCCCCGCCTTGTGGGCATGGTCCTCCATGGCCAAGTGCTATGGCTGATCGCCATGATGACTGTGTCATGGCGTGGTGGCGAGGCTGGCTACCCGTATGTCTGTTGAACCCCCCGCCCTACCTAGTGCGTGCTGGCAGTGGGATGACTCTCTGGCTGCGGGCACGTTAGTTTGGTGCCCCTCCCCAACCCAGAAAGAGGTGGGTCCTGTTAGCTGCCTCGGGCTGGGCTGGAGAGCCCCCATGCCACCCGCACATCTGCGTTTACCCAGAGTAACTCAGGGGTGGGGAACCTTTTCCCTCCCGGAGACCACTTTCAAAATCAGTACAAGCTCCAAGGGCTGCATAAAAGTTGGGGGCAAGGGTCCGCAAGCAGTGAGCTCAGGAATAGGGCTCAGATCATTGATTTCTGCCATGGATCTGTCCTTGTGTGCATGATCTCCTTTCTTCTCCCTTCCCCCGAGTTCAGTTTTTCAGTGCTCTGGTGTAGGAGCTAGATCCAGACACTGGAAAGGGATCACATAAAAACTTACTGGGGGCTGCATTTGGTCCCCCAGGCCTGAGGCTCCCCACTAGTGATGTAACTGAATAACCAAACCGTATACACTGAATAAGCCAAATAAAGGCCCTTTTCAAACAGGCCACGGTGGGAAGGGGGATGGGTGTGTGCCCACGGTGGGTGGAGGTGGGTTTGCGGCCATTCCCATGGGCGCACACCCATCTCCACCCACGGAGCAACTGGCATTGGGACCCGTTGCTCCATGTGTGGGTGATGGGTGAAGATAGGTGAAACATGGGAGTACGCACCCCCATCCACTGCGGATGCCGTTCCTGCGAATTCCCTCCCACCACACGCCCACCATGGGTGGTGTTCGCACCCACCACCACCACCTCCGCACATGTGTGCGGTAGGGGCCACCTGTGTGAAAAGGCCCAAAGACATCAGTTTCAGATGCAAAGATTTGGATGACTGTCTGAGTATGCGAATAAAAAGATCGTCTCTTCATTTCACCAGTAACTGTCACCATTCCGTACCAGCCACACACTGTTCAATTTGTACCTTGTTTGAGGCTTCAGTAATTTCCTCTGCACTGACATCTACCCTGGAAAAGCAATCTTACCTCATAATGGCAATACATCATGTAGCCCCCTTCCCAATTCCATGAACATATTCCCCCCCTCCCCCCCCCCACGCACTTAAGGTTTCCATGCTCTGGAGGGTGATGAAGGAACATGCTTCACGAAGGTGACCTTGGCCGGGGGGCGGGGGGAATCACTAGCATCAAGTACAGTCTTCAAGTAGAGTTTGTCTCTCAGTTATGCAGCCTTTATTTAACACACACACACACCCCGAAACCCCCCCTATCAGTTTGGGACTTGCTAATGGTTTCTTTCCCCTTCTTAAACCTTTATTTCCCACTAGCCTTTGCTAAATGGAATCCTAGAAACAGTCAAGATTGGATTGGGCAGTATGCATTGGGCTACGTTCCTGCTGGTGTAAATCAGCCCAGGTGCAACAAGGAAACAGGCCAGATCCTCAGTTGGGATGCGGGGGAGGAGTGAAGGCAAAATTCACATTAAATCTTGTACTCTGTTATTCTCCCTCTGACATTACAGGGAAGGTCCGGGCTGCAGTTTTGGCCGAACATTTATTCATCTGAACAGAATTGTGTATGTTGAGGATGAAGATTATCCCCATGAATTAGTCTTCACCAAAAACAACAAAACTCAATTTCATTTTGGGTGGGTATGTTCTATTAACGTTGTGCTTTTAGGGCCAGATTTTTAAAGCTTGGGCCCCCTTTCACAAATTGTGGGAAAGAGAAACCGTGGGGTGAAAATTTGCAGCAGCAAAATATTTGCCTTTCTTCACATGCCTGGTTGACTGATACTTTGAGGGTATCCAAATCAATAACCCAAATAACTGACTAATTGAAAAACCATAATTTTGGTTACCATTTTTAAAGTACCCCAAATTACCCGAAAACCTGAAATAGTACCCAAGAAATTCCTGAAATCCAGGGCAAAATAGGGATGAAATCAGTATTTCAGTTGTTGGTATCTCGGTATTTTGCATGCCCAATCAAAAAACAGTTCAGATACTGAATAATCCACAATATTTGGTTCAATCTGGGTACTGGAAATTCAATGAATATACCAATTTTTGTGGGTACTCATTTCAGCTCTATTCCTGCGTCTTCTCTTTTAGATTGTGAATAAGGCAGAAAAGAGTATGTCATATTCAGATACACTACTGAATATCCAAATTGTCTTCGTCTTGGGAAGTGATATTTGCATATTCATTTCTTCATTTACTTAATTGTGGTCATCTCCGTCACATTGGTATTTCAGTTATTTTTGTATGGCCATTTTGGTATGTCTTCTTTCTGGGACTGAGCCAAAACCAACTTTTGATCAACATCAGTCAAAATTCCACAGCGGATTTGATCAGTGGCGGAATTCAGTCCAAAATTATGACCATTTCCCACCCTGCACTGCACGTGCGTAAAACGGGGTTGCCCATATTGTTCATGTACAAGAATGAAGAGCAGTACAGGGTGCCTTCACTTTGGACATGCATAGTATGGTGGGAGCAGGGGGAACTAATCCAATCGTTCTGACAAAACACAGACCAGATCATATTCCGATCTTTGTTTTGCCAGAGCAATCAGAATGGCTGAACCCACTGAAAATGGAATGGAATTGAGATGGAATATCATTTTAGTCCTCCTGCACTATTTAATTTAGCATTGAAACAGTTGCACAACTGTGCTATTGCACTATTGTTAATTGGTGTGGTGGAGCAGGGGGGACCCAAACAAAGCCCGCAGTGGGGGTGGCATGGACCCCAACAGCCGAGATGGGGAATGCAGCAGCGGGGCCTGGAGGCCTCAGGAACGGAGAGTGGCAGGCCTCACTGGAGGCAGCACCACAAGCTGTGACCAGGACAATGCCAGACTACAACTCCCAAGAGCCCACGGGGCCCTGGGAGTGGCGATGGATGAAGTCATCTGTAGCTGCTCAGCATGGATGTGCCCGCCAAGGCTATTTAAGGGCTATGGCAGCAGAAGGAAGGGAGCCAGCACTCTGAGGAGGAGGCATGGTGGGAGCCGTTGCAGCCTTCCCCTAGTCTGGACCACTGAAGACAGAGACAGCCGTAGCCTAACCCTGGGCCATGAGGTAACGAGTCAGGGGGACGCGGAGGCTGTATAGGGCTTGATAGGTACCTTCCCCTTCTTTGTAGAGGGATCAAGACTGTGTGTACAGAGGGGCATTGGGCAGGAAGGGGGAGGAAGGGCCACCTCCCACCATCAGGAGCACTGTGGACGTATGCTGGTTGCCTTCCTTGGGCTTCGAAGGAATTTTCGAGGGATGTCGATTTGGCATGCGACTTCCCCGTTTTTTGCCTTCCTCACAGTGTTTATGTCTGAGTTCTTGGCTCTAGTTTGCAATTTACTGCTGGTTCACTGATATGTTATACTGTCACACTCTTGCGCGGGTCCAGGTTGTATTCGATTATGCTTTACGTTTGAGTAAACAATGGAGTTAGAAAGGCATCTCCTTAAGAAATGGGGAATGTTCAAGGGCTGAATGTGGCCAGTGCAGATCTTCATCCCATGCTGTGGGGTTGCAGTATGCCCAATGGGTTATGGCACCTAAGGGCATCCCCACAGCATTTTGGATAAGGTACCCTAAAGGGGGCCAAACCCCCCTCCCCAGGGTGTATGCTATCAGGGGAGAGGAGGTAATAAAGAGTGTGGCCATTAAAATCCAGTGTCCTTGTCTCATTCTGGGACGCAGCAACAAACGATTGGAATGAAACACCAATTTCAGATCCAGTCAGGTTAAACACCCACCATAGCCTTTATGGGATGGAATCCCTGACCAAGAGATACTCCTTGCAATGTGAGTGTGAAAGAGAAGCAGAACCTGGGCAGGGACTAACCAAAATGTGTGTGAAACCATTGTTAAAACCTGTAAGGAGGTGCTGATGTCTAATCTTTGATCGGTTTCTGCAGAAATTCAGTCTCACTCAGATATTTGATTAAAACATAGTTTATGGAGTCTCTCCACAACTGGAACAGCTACACGAGAGCTAGTCTAATCCCCACCACACCCTGGGGTGGCCAACTGGAATTGCCCTCTTTGGATGGGCAAGGGGAGCAGGCCACATGATCTTCCCCCCCGTGGGAAACCCGAGTGGGCAGCACACCATCAAGAGGCCCGCCATGTCCTGAGGCAGGCCAAGGAGCTGGCCACACACGTGGGCGCCAAGCCCTACCCACCCAACATCCCTTCACCCACCCACTGCCCTGTTCCTGGGTGTGACATGGCTGCACGCGACTGGTGAACACACCCATCACTCAAAGGTGCTGGCCACATGGAAGACCTGGTGCTGGCCACATTGTATTTTATGGTTTTTATGATGGAAGCCGCCCCGAGCTGCGTTGCAGGAGGGGCAGGGTACAAATTTGTAAAAATAAATAAATAAATAAATAAATAAGACGGTCCCTTAACCAGATATGGGCAGTGTAGTAGAGTGGCCTGAGGCCATACTGCTCCTTTAAGATGAGAATAGAGGTAATGGGTGTGTCCCTTTAAAGAAAGGCTGCTTCAGGTGACCAGGGCAGCCTACAGTGATCATAAGATGCAGGTGTAGGGATGAGTGGTGCCTACAGTGTGGAAGATGGCCAGAGATCCAGAGGAAACAACAACAAGGAGCCGGTCAGGGTAGCTGAGTCAGAGAGAGAGAGAGAGAGAGGAGCAGAAGAAGCCAGGCAGATGGCCATGGGGGAAGCAAGCAGACTTGGTAGCAGAGCAAGGGAGTGGGCTGGAGCATCAGCACTGGCAGGAATCCAGGAGGCTTGCTGGTAATGGCTGGAGCTCCAGGTCCAGTGGTCTGAATGCTGGCCCTGCCCCAGGAGGCAACTGCAAGCCAGAGACCAGGCAGGAAAACAGAGTGAGGTGAACAGTGAATGGCCCTAGTAAGCTCTAAACAGCTAGGAGCATTGCAAGGTGTAGAATTAAAGGCAGCGCTGGGGGCCTCAGACCTGAGAGGCGGACATGAACGGCACCAAGGTGCTGTGTTAAGTGGCAATGACAGGGTTGGGGGTGCCAGGACACTCAGGGGCCAGGGTGGGGTGAACATCTGGTGGCTGCCGTCCAGACAATGAACTGCATCGCAGGGTAAGGCTGTTCGGTATGGGGTAATGCAAACCAAATTGGGTTAGTGTCTCAGGTGGCTGCACACAATGTGTGTGCTCACAGATACAAAGCATCCTTTCCCTACTCTGGAAGAAAAAAAATGAGCCCAACCTTCACTGAGTTCCATAAACCACTGACTCTGGAGTAGCCCCGTCCCCATTGAAGCTTTTGTGCATCATGTAGCCCTTACTACCAACTGTGCACACACTCAGCTATTAGAAACCACAAGCATGCCATTAAGTGTGTTCTCCTTAATTAAAAACCATTTGAATTTCACACAAAGGAAGCACATCGATAATTGTTAGCAACTGGCATTTTTATGCAGCCATATTAGCTACACATTAAAATGCGCCAGGGATTTCTAATCAGAACATACCATTAGATGCAATGAGAAAACTCACTCTCTTCTCCTTTCTCCCAGACTTCTTGTATCAGAACAGGGAGGGTCAGGCAAGTGGCCCTACCTCCTTCACAATCCACACCACAACCCAGAGTCACCATCCGAAGTCTGGGCTGCCTGCATGCTAGAGTTGGTATCCAGCTAGCCACAGAGCACTATCTGGTTAACCAGTACGGGTGTGCAATTTCATATCATTTTATTAATTAGGAAAATGAATGGAGCCCCATTTGTTTTCATATCTGATTTTGGTTTTGTTTGTATTTTTTCACTTTAACAATAATAAAATAAATCAATCAATCATCATCACTCTACATGCACAAATGGCCACCGGGGCAATTCTGTGCATGTCAGCCCTTTTCCAAAATGGTGCTGACACTTCTGGCACCATTTTGGAAAAGGGACGTGTATGCGCAGAACTGCCCCAGTGGCCATTTTGTGCCTGCACAGTGATTTAAAATTTATTTTTAATTTATTTTTAATAAAATAAAATGAAAAAATTAAATTAAAATGGTGGAGTTCTTTATGAAACCCCTCCGAAAACAAATAGCTTTTTGGAAATGAAAGTGAAAAAGGAAAAAGAATCCTCAGGAGTGAATCCCAGAAGGGAGAAATGACAGCGCCGCAGCAGCCTCTGACGCAAAGTCAGGGACTGCTGCAGCGCTGTCAGAAGCAGCAGCAGCAGCAGCAGCAGCAGCAGTAGTGCGTTTTTTAAAAAAATTAAATAAAATAAGCAGTGACAGCTGGCCCTCGGCGGTGCTTGGGGGGCAGTGCCGCAGGTTCCCTGGGGGGTCAGCCGCCACTGCAACACAGGTTCCTAGTAAACCATGAGAAGAGTCACCTAACCCCATGTCGCAGGCTGGAGCACTTAGGAGTGGTCATAGATATCACCTTAGACACCATTCCCTCATCCTCCTGGTCAGATACAGCCCACGCCTGAGGCTCAATACCCTAGCCAGGCTATTGGGACTAATGGTGTCCTGCTCCCAACAGGTAATGCGGGCCCACTTCAACTTAAGACCCTTGCAGCAGCGGCTCAGACCTTTCCAAAGAGAGTTGACGCTAGGGGGAAACCCCTGGGTCCCTATCCCAATCCATCTAAAGTCCTCCGTATCCTGGTGGTTAGACCCACAAAGGTTCTCGGAGGGAGTTCCGCTCATAGAGCCCACGTGAAAGGTGCTTACCACTGACACCAGCCTCTCGGGCTGGGGGGCTCACATGGAGGAGAACTCCATCTAGGGTACCTGGTCAATCAGGGAACAGATGAGGAACATCAATTTCTTAGAACTCAGGGCAATCCATCTAGCACTAGAACAATTGACACCGCGACTCCACAGCTGTCATGTTCTAGTCTACATGGACAACACTACGGCCAAGGCATATGTCAACCATCAGGGGGGATCCAGAACGCGCCTCCTCCAGAGGAAGGCCGAGACCCTCTTCAGGTGGGCCCAGCATCATCTGGCCTCCCTGAAGATTCTACACATTCAGGGCTCCGACAGTTGCCAAGAGGACTGGCTCAGCAGGACTACCCTGGACCCTCATGAGTGGGCCCTAAAGAGGGAAGTCTTCCTCTCCATAACTCAAGAATTTGGCTGGCCAATACTAGACCTGTTTGCCTTCAAGGAGAACATGCAGGTACCCAACTTTATGTCAATCTCGGCGAGGCGACAGCCACGGCCCTGGATGCCCTAAATCAAACCTGGCCACGGGGCCTTCTGTATGCCTTCCCCCCATTCCCACTGCTAATCCGCACGGTGGCAAAGATAAAGAGGGAGAGAGCGAGGGTGATCCTAATCACCCCTTGGTGGCCGAGACGGCCATGGTTTTCAGACCTCGGAGAGCTGAGCACAGCAAATCCAATACAATTACACAACACACTGGATTTTCTTCATCAGGGCCCAGTTCTGCACGACAACCCAGCCACACTAAGGCTGACTGTGTGGAAACTGAGCGCTTAGCCCTCCAAAAGATGGGCTATTCTGACTCAGTTCTGGGAACCCTCTTGCCACGAGACGATCCTACAGTGCCACCTGGAAAGTGTTCTTCCTCTGAGTAATAGATAAAGGTCAGGATCCCTGTAAGGCTTCCATCACCCTCATCCTGGAGTTCCTCCGGGCAGGACTTGATAACGCTAGGCAGGTGTCAGCCCTCAATTCAGTTTTCAGCCCTATTTCCAAAATTAACATTTTCTCCCATAGGCATGTAAAGCAGTTCCTGAAGGCAGCAAAGCACATCTGCCCTCCAGTTATTCACCGGTGTCCATCTTGGGACTTAAACCTCATCATAGATGCCCTTACGGGACCACCTTTTGAACCACTCGCCCAGGTCTCCTGGTATTGGCTCTCGATAAAGTTAGCACTCCTGATTGCCGTTACGTCGGCAAGGAGGATGGGAGTACTAGGAGCGCTGTCAGTGGGAAAGAATTTTTGCACCTTCCATAAACAGTGGGTAGTGCTCAGGCTTGACCAGGCCTTCATACCTAAGTGCAATTCGATCTTCCATAGATCTCAGGAGATTGTGCTGCCATCATTTTGCCCTAGGCCTGTTCACCCTAGAGAGAGAAAGTGGCACTCCTTAGATGTCCGATGAGCAGCAAAAATATATTTACACAGGACAGGACTCAGCCCTTCAGAAAGACCTTGGTCCTATTTGTCAACATCAGGGTCAGCATCAGAGGAACTAGGGCCTCCAAGGTACTTATTTCAAAATGGGTTAAACAGGGCATTACGGAGGCTTACAGGGCAAAGGGAAAAATACCTCCCCTTCAGATCTGGCCACACTCTGCAAGAGGGGCAGCCACTTCCTATGCTTTTAAGGCTAGGGCTTCGTATGAGGAGATCTGCTGGGCGGCAACCTGGTCATCCCTCCATACGTTTGTGCACCACTACAAAATCAACACTTATCAGTCTGCGGATGCAGCATTCGGGAGGAGAGTTCTTCAGGCGGTGTTGGAATCCCCTGAGACTGTTCCTAACCCCCTCTTAGTTCCGGGAGCTTGGGTATATCCCAGCCGGAGGACTGGCTGTGGCAGGGGGAGAAAAGAGAATTGGTCACCTACCTTGGTGAATTCTTTTCTTCCCTTGCCACGCAGACAGTCCTCCGGACCCACCCTGGAACAGCCTCATCAGGGAGACAGGGAATTCCCTGGGTGTGTTACAGAAATGGGGTAGGGGAGTATAACCATCTGTGATATTCAGTCAGTTTGTAAAGTTAGCAGATTAAAATTCATTGTTACTACTTACTAGTTTGTTTGCATAAACAAACTCCACAACCAAACTCCCCCTTACCTCTCAAACCTAATCTCCCTACACACTCCTGCACGTGGTCTCTGCTCTTCCTCTGTCCCCTCCCTCACTCTCCCTCATTTCTCCTGCTCACCTAACTGCCTTTGACCCTTCTCCCTCGCTGCCCCCCATGCCTGGAACTCCCTCCCTACCCACATCAACCTTGCACCCTCACTCCACTCCTTCAAATCCCTCCTCAAGACCCACTTTTTCCTCGCCGCCTTTCCCAATGCCTGCTAGTCGTTCCCATATACTTACTGTCTGCCCTCCTCTGCTGACTGCTGCAACCAACCTGATTGTAACCAAGCCAAGCACACGCACCTGAGACTTCGCATCCACCTGAATGTTTGTTTGTCTTCTCCCCTGTCTCTCCCACTGTCCCCACTCCCTGTCTCCCCCTCCTTGTCTTTTAGATTGTAAGCCACAGGCAGGGACCGCGTCTATTTCTATGTTCTGTACAGCGCCAGGCACATGGCTGGTGCTATATAAATGTTTATTATTTATTATTATTATTATTAATGTGCCTGTTGAATCCCCTTCTTAACCAGATTACTGATTTAAGATGATATTGAGCATTGCTACTTACCCCATTTACAAATATATATTTTGTAAAATTCTTTAATTTCAATTTGTTTTAGAGTAATAACAGGAACATTCGGTTATGGGGCAATATGGTAATGCAGTAAAAGGTAATGCAGTAAACCATTATTAACGTTCATGGTAGTGGGGCCAATCTGATGTCCCACATGCATGTGCACGCTGCCGCACAGTTTGTGCACACACTTTAGGCCTCGTGCCAGGGGTGCACCTGGTTTGCGCATGTAGACATGTGCACACACCATGTGTACTCTGTAGGGCATGGGATCGGCCCCATCATCCAGTACTTGGCTCCGTTATCCGGTACTCTGTCCAGATACTGAATAGCAGCAGTTATTCAGTTCATCTCTACTCTGAACCTGGTTGACAATCTTTAGTTCTTTTATAAACTTTCCCTTAACATAGCTGGTTTCTAGTGTGTCGCTGGAACTTGATATTATCAGTCAGAGGAAATTCTTGGTTTTCTTACTGAGATAAGCCTGGCCCACTTATACATTTATGCAACGAAGTACCTTCACGATACTGGTGACAGTGAGGTTACACGTTTGGACTGACACACTCTCAGTTGGGGAGTGATGGCCATTGGAGTCTACAAATGGGTAAGCTGAGTCATGACTGGTCTGGAGGCAGCTGGGGTGCCAGACAGATAGAAGGAACCCCACAAATTTGATCACAACTATCTAAAAATGTGAATACTGTCATGAATATCAAAATGTCTACTGCCAATGGAAGCAAATACTTGAATTAGAACGGAAGTTAATACGTGCAGCAAATACAAAATCTGACAAATTTGACAGTGTCAATTTGGATTCGATGACGTGGATATGGTTTGGACATTCCTTTCAGTCGTTTTGGCATTTTAGTTACTTTATTTTGGCACAACTGTGCACATGCAATAGGTGAAACCAAGTAACCGAAATGTCAAAGTGACTGGGCAGGTGAGGGCGGAGTTCTAATGCCATGGACGCTGATGTGTGTGTATGATACGTGAAGGGTTATCCCAGCACAACCCTGTGCTGGGTACTTGGTCTGGGGGTTCACGGAAGCAATGTACCTAGTGCTTTAGAATCAACAATCATAGATGCTGCCCCAGTGGGCTTACAATCTAAGGTTGAAGAGAGGGGATATGAAGGGGGACAGAGGAAGAGACAGCAATACATCCAAGAAGTTGCGAAGCTGCAGGTGCTTAGCTTATTTACAAGGGGGAAGGAAACAATGGGAAAGGAAGGTTTATGCCATGTCAGGGGGGTCTGGGCATGGGTATATAATTATCTATCGGAGTTAGAAAGTTATGTATAGCCTTTATTATTTATTATTATTATTATTATTATAAGCATTTGTATAGCACCAGCTGTGTACCTGGCACTTTACAGAACAATAAGGTCAAACGTAGCCAAAATATTGGCCAACTTAATACCCGACTGGTTGATAATTAAATCCCTGGACTGACGTGAGCTACTCAAGGTAGATTGATAGACATTAACTGAAGGGCAATGGTCAGATAGCTGGGCATTGGTGGCTCCAAGTCTAGCATTGAAGTCCCCGAGTAACAACATCAAGGCACCCGGATAAGTGAGAAAAAGTTCCTCTATACACGTTTCTAATTTATCCCAGATCCCTTCACAGTATGTCTTGGCATTTGAAGGCACAACATAAATATTTAAAATAATCAAAACTACACCAGTCCATCTTAACACCAACCCCAATATTGCTGGGGGGAAATTAAAAGTGGACACAATCAAGCGTTTACACTCCACCCTCACAAGGGACACCAGCCCCTCACTAGGTCGACCACCTCCTGTAAAGGTTGCTGGACTGGAAAAAGCTACACAATTAGAGAGCTCAGGAGGGAGAACTATAGGTAAGGTGGCCCAAGTTCAGACTTCAGGGGCGAGTTTACGTGTTTGGGGCAGAGGGGCTCAAGTGTTATAGATCTAGGGATGGTTACTCCTAATCTCTTAGTGTACTTGAGGGACTTATTGGTGGAAAATATTCTCCTTAGTGACCATTTACCAATAGAGGCCACCCTACAGTTCCCCTATGAGCTGGGATGTTGTCCAGCAACAGACCTTGTAGTCCAATCTAATGTCCCAGGAAATGAAGAGAGACCTCCTTTTGTCAAATGGGACCAGATCGCAGGATTTCCTTTTGAAACCTGCCTTCTGGGAGAGGTTTTTAGAGCCCTATGTAGACAAATATTGGAACAGTCTAGCCCAGAGCAAGCAGTGGAGGGTTTTAACCAGCTGAGCCTCCACATACAAACCTTTGTGAAGTCCCATTATGTTTATAGGCCTGGGACAGAGTCCAACCCAGGAGGCAATATCCTTGGTTCGATAAAGAGTGCTACCAAGCTAAATGTGCCTATCGGGCCATCTACAGGGATTACCGCCGGGGTTTGTCTTCCAAGCTCCCTTCCCAGTTTTTTCAGGGCAAAAAGGCCTATAAGGGACTGGTTAGAGTCAAATGTCAGGTATATTATCAGTCTAAATGGGAGGCAGTATTGGAAGCTGCGAAAAAACGGGAGTCCAAACAATTTTGGAACCTGGTTAAAATGGGGTATCACTAGGGAACCAATCAGAGACGAGCCATTGATCCCAGCCCAGGAATGGTTTATCCACTTTTATCATTTATATGCGGCCCAGAATCCACCAGAGGAGACTTTGGTAGGGTTGGCCGACACACCAGAATGGGCCCCGGTGACTGAGGAAGTCATTAAGCTATTGGCCACTTGTAAAAACAATAAAGCTTCTGGCAGGGACTTGATCCCTGTAGAACTATTAAAAATCTTTAGTGATTGGTGGACTCCCATGATTGCCGCTATATTTATGGCTATAGACCTCTCGGGCATTATGCCAACCCAAAAGAATCAGGCAATAGTCGTCCCTATCTTTAAAAGAGGAGATAGGACAATTCCAGCCAATTACAGGCCGATTAGTTTGCTGTCTTCCATCAGCAAATTGTATGGTAAGCATTTAGCCATGAAATTAACAAATTGGATCAATGCGTCCGGAACCATCTGTCCGGAGCAAGCAGGTTTTTAGAGGGGTCGGTCAGTAGTTGACCACGGCTTGGGTTTGATGCATTTGGCTGGGAAATATAGGACTAAGAACGGGCGTCTTTATGCTGCTTTTCTTGACTTGAGAGCAGCATTCGATTTGGTCAATAGAACTCTTCTGTGGTTCAAACTAGTTAATTTGGCCATTGATAAGTGCCTTCTGTTCCTCATCCAGAAATTGTATGAGGACTCAAAGCTGGTGGTCAAATTATCCTGCTCAGGCCAAGTGTCAGAGATGGTGCCTGTGAAGCGTGGGGTTAGACAGGGCTGTGTACTCGCCCTGATACTTTTCAACCTTTATTTCAATTATGTTGTCTCTTTGATGGCCCAATTGCAATTTTTTCCACCAAAGCTGGCCGAGAGGTATATCGGCTGCCTCCTCTTTGCCGATGACATGGTTATTTTATCACAAACCAGGGTGGGCCTCAATAGACAACTTCAGAGATTTGCTCAGTATTGCAGTGACAACAACATGGAAATCAACCATGAGAAATAAAAAATAATGTTTTTTTCCAAATCCCAACGGTCTAACAATCACACTTGGAGGATAGAGGGTACCCAGATTCAGCAGGTCAGGCTGTTTAAATATCTGGGCCTCCTTTTCCATTCAACAGGAGCATGGCACCACCATGCAAAAGGGGCTATGTCAAGAGCTAGAAGACCTTCCTTGGCAGGACGCAAGCTCTTCGCCCAGATAGGGGGGACGACCCTCAAAATGGCTATTCAAGTCTTTAATGCTAAGACAGCTTCCCAGCTCCTCTTTAGGGCAGAGTTGTGGGCTCCATATGGCACAGCTTCTTTGGACCAGGTCCAATCCAAATTTCTGCGCTCCATTATTGGGGCTCCTGGCGGTACCCCAAATGCAGCAGTCAGGTTGGAGCTGGGCCAGTGTCGCTGGGTATATCGGGCCTGGAGGGCAGCACATAAGCTGTGGTTGAGGGTTTGTAGCCCGGAAAATACAGGACAGCTTGCATTTTTGGAGAAGGATTCTTTTAGAAGCCATTGGATGTCTCGAGTAGAGGCCCATTTAACCACTCTGGGCTTCTCTAGAGATTACCTTTTGGGGAAAGAGGGGCGGGGGGCCTTAAGGGAAGTATTATGTAGATGGCAGGACATCAATCAGCAGGAGAAAAGGGCCAGGATTGCCCAGACAAGACACCTTAGTTTTTATTTGACATTGGGTATTTTCAGACGTTACGGGCGGGCGGTTCACCACAGTGAATCCCCAGTGGGAGCGAACAAAACAACCACGCCCCGGGGTGAATAAAAGCCCCAAACAGATGTGACAGGACCGGGACCATGGCCGGGAATCGGGCCAACTCATCACGGACCGGGGCAGCTCAACAGACGTGACGCCGATACCCAGCCGTGGTCAAAACTCCCAGAAGACACCAGGCAGGGGCAGGACACAGACATGGCCGCCTGTGGGCAAACGAAGCCAAAAGGCACACAAGGGAAACCGGAAGGGAGGAGGGAAGAGGGAGAACAGGCTGACAGGTACCACACACAGCACGCACACAGACAGCGGACCCGCAGCAGGACACACTGCAAGACCACACGCCCGGGCACACGCAGACACACACGTCGCAGGCTGGAGCACTTAGGAGTGGTCATAGCCGAAGTAACGGAGTAAGAGCTCAGGCTCTCAAAGGTACCCACACGGCTGCCCGGGGTGCCCAGGAGCAGCTGCACGGCCGGGGTATGCCACAGGTCGCAAAGAGACATGGTCTCGCGGAAGGCCCAGATATGGGGGGCCCCTTGGGGGCCAGGGAGCAGGAGCCCCGTGGATGGGCAGCTAGCCATGGTCCAGCACGACAGGGAGAATAACACAGAGCCCTGGGGGCACACACACCCTCCAGGTCCGGGAGGGGCTCCGAGAGGCCCCGAGTACAGGAAGTGCGGCCGCGGACCGCAACATTGTAGCACAACAGAGTAAGGCGTGGGGTGCAGACCCAGCACAGCTGCACAACACAACAGCGAGCAGGCTGTCCGGCTAATCGCACCTTCAAGGCCATCCTGTAGCAAACAGCGCGGGGAGGGGGCCGGGGTGGCGGTGGAGAAGGCTGATGGAATGCAGCTGTCCTGGGAGCACACAGACACATGCGCCCATGCAGGGGCAAGGCCAGGGGCCCCGCGTGCCGCTGCGCCCAATTGCACGCCCGCATGCCCCAGCCCCACCCGGGGGGGACATGCGCACCCAGGGGCCCACCCCCCAGACAGGCCCGCCAGCATAGGCCCGGTATAAGTGCTCCTGGCCCCCCCTTGGGCCCCACCACCATGGAGTGCGACAGGGCAGCTGGCTATTGGATGTTCCTCGCGCTCGCAGCCAAGTGGTTCCATGACCACACCGAGCAGCTGCGCCTCCTGACCACGGAGGTGCACCTGGCCGCCCGGTTGCAGTTTGCCCTGGCCCAGACGGCCACCAGGAGCCTCCAGGCCCACCACAGATGCAGGCAAGCCCGTGCGTGACTCAGGGCGCAGCGCATCGCCTGGGGGGAGTGGCAGGCTGCCAGCCGGAGCCTGACCTGGTCCGCAGTGCTCCGTCGGGCTGCGAGGCGCCTCCTCTGGGCAAGGGAGACCATGCGCCAGGCTGCCCTGCTCGCTATGCCCATAGCCAGAAGCCTATGGGTCGCTGAGCGCCCACAGGCGTGGTGGGCTAGGGCCCTGGCCCACTGGGAAGAGGCCGAGTGGAGGGCCCACTTTCGGATGAGCAGGGGCACCCTGATCTGCCTAGTGAGCTCCTCATGCCCTGGCTGGAGCAGCAGCACACCTCCACGTAGGACCCCATCCCCATGGTCCAGCGGGTGACCATTGGGGTGTGGGCCCTCGCAACGCCCGACTCTTGTCGATCCGTGTCCCAGCACTTCGGGGTGGGGCTCAGCACAGTCACCTGCATCTTGCGGGATGTGTGCGAGGGGTTGGAGGGCGTGCTCCTGGACAGAATGATCCAGCTCGTGGACCAGGGCGCCGTGATGGCGGGCTTCGCAGCCGGAGGCTTCCCCAACTGCATGGGAGTCATGGATGGCACCCACATCGAGATCCTCTGCCCGGCCGCCAGGGAGGCCCTGGAGTATGTGAACCAGCACGGTTACTACTCCCTGCACCTGCAGGGGGTGGTGGACAACCGTGGCCGGTTCATAGACATCTACACGGGCAACTCCGGCTGCAGTCATGACGCCAGGATCATGACCATCTCCCCCTTCTATGCCCGGATGTTCCGGGGGGACTTCGCGGACATGGGCATGAGGTGGATCGAGGGGGTACTGATGCCCCCCTGTATCCTGGGGGACCCTGCCTACCCCCTCACCCAGTGGCTGATGAAGGTCTTCCCTGTGCCGAGGACCCCAGCTGAGGTGTTATACAATACCCGCCTGTGTTCCAGCCGGACCGTGGTGGAGCGTGCCTTCGGGGCCCTCAAGCAGCGCTGGAGAAGTGTTGCAGGACGCCTGGATTACACCGTCTCGACCTCGGCCCTGGTGATAGGTGCCTGCTGCGTGCTCCACAATGTCTGCGAAACTGAGGGAGTGGCCCTGGAGTACCCCGAGCCCCACCGGCCCCCTGGTCCGGGTCCCCTGTACGTGAATGCAGAGAACCCCAGGGAGTACCGTTATGCCAAACCGATCCGGAATGCCCTGGTGAGCCATATCGGCTGGGGGGCCAGTTGTGAGGGATCCCCCCTGGGGGGCCCCACCTCTGGTTCCTTGGGCATGCCCCTGCACAGGTGGGCCCCCAGCCCGCTCCCCCACAAACTGGAGCATGAGCAACACTTCCGACTTCATCCTTTATTTCCCACAGTGTGCACACAATCACCCAGTCCCGCCACACCTCCGTCGCCCTGTCCCCTTCAGAGACCCCCCTTCATGTTGCCCTCCCCCTCCCCCCTTCCCACCATCCCCCCTCGCTTCCTAGGCCGTCCCCGTGAGTGCGCGCTGGGGCCCATTGAGCTCTGCGAGCTCTCCTCCGCCCGCTGTCAGTATCCTCTGCATTGTCCTGGGCCAGCTCCTGGTCTGGCGGGGGGGTGGGGCGGAGAGGGTGCCTGGGGCCCTGACCATCCCCTGGGGGGGCTGCACCCTCCGGAGCGCAGGGGGCACCAGGAGGCGCATGCGTGGGCCCTGAGGGTGTGGTGGCGGTTGGGGCACCTGGGCGGGGACCGGGGGTGCCGAGGGTCACGGCATTTGGACCTGGCCAGGCAGGGTGCCCGGGGGTGCACCTGCCAGCGCATAGGTGCACATCATGCTGGCGTGCAGGAGCAGGGAGGTGCCGATGTCATGGGAGCGGTCCATTTTGGCCGTGTGCTCCCGCACCATGGCTTGGATGTCCTGCCTAAGACCCCCGAGCAGCTCCCCCTGCCTGCTGTGCTCCCTGCGCCGCTCCAGGCACACCTCGGCCTGGAGCCTCTTGTCCCTCTCCTCGGCCTGCTCCAGGGACCGCTCGATGGCCGCCTCCATGCAGCCCACAGCCTCGATCATCCTCTCCCCCTGTTCCTCCGCTTTCTGCATGATGTCCTGTGCCTGTTCCTCCCTCCGCCTGCGGACCCATGCCCGGTACTCCCGCATGCGCTGCGCTGGGGCCACAGGCCGTGGGGACGCTGGGTGCCAGCATTGCCCTGTGGGAACGAGAGGGTGGGTCCGTGCCTGCCCCTGTCCCCTGCCCAGGATGGGGCACAGGCCCCTCGGGCTCCCAGGCACCTCTCCCGGGGCCCCCTCACCCCGACCCCTCCCATCCCCTCCGCCCACCCGGCGACCCCCTCCCTACACCCCGGGGAGCCCTCCCTCCCTCCCACCCCGGCTGCCTCACCTGGATCCTGCACCTGCTGGCTGGGCTCCTCGGCAGCTGGCTGCTCCATCTCCTGGGTCCGTTCCCTGGGTGTTCCATGTCCTGCGGGTGAGGGAGGGAACTGTGGGTGTTGGGGTGGGCATTGTGGGGACCTGCGAGTGGGCCCCCTTCTGCCTCGCCAGTGGGGGCTCAGGCGTGGCCCGGGGCGGCCCCTGCCCCCTCCGCATAATGCCCCTTGCCCTTACCCCCGGGTCATGGTCTCTCCCCTCTCCAGGATGGGCGCTTACCCTCGATATCCTTCTCGGAGCCCTCGGAGGCCGGCCCCGCAATGTGGGAGTGCTCCCCCAGGGACCACTGGCTGAGGGTGGTGACAGTGCTGGCCTCGGACTCCGCTGGGCCGGCCTGGGGTTGGGTGCTCTCAGGGCTGCTGCCGGGGGCGGGCCTGCAGGTGCCGGAGGCCGCTGGGTGCTCTTCCTGGGGGTCCGGGGCCCCAGATCGCGTATCTACTGGGTGGCGAGGGGAGGGGGTACCTCGGCCCGCTCCCTGCCCTGGACCACAGCGCTGCCCACGAGTCGTGGGGCGACTATGGACCCCTTCAAATGGAGGATGCGGTCCAGGGCTTCATAGAAGGGGGCGGTCCAGGCCCCATGTCCGGACCACCTATTGTTGTCGCAGATGGACTTGTACCCCCTCTTGAGTTCCTTGGCCTTTGAGCGGCACTGGGCCACTGTGCGCTCATGCCCAGCCGCCTCCATGTCTCGCACAATGTCTTTGTAGACATGCTCGTTCCGCTGGTTTAGTGCGAGCTCCAGCTGGTATTCCAAGGTCCCCCATATCCGGATGAAGTCCCTGGTCTCCTGGAGGCCCCACTGGCCCCCTCGGTGGTACGCCTTCCTCCGGCGTCCCCACTGCGGGTCATCCTCCTCCTCCTCCTCCTCCGGGCACACCTCTGCCCACGCAGGGCCGGTGTCCTCTGGGGGCTCACCCGCCCGGGCCATTTTCTGTGTCTGTGGGGACAGTAGGTGGGGAGTGGTGGGTCGGGTGCCGATGGGGCCCCTCATGGGCCTCCCCTGCCCCCCGCCTCCCTCCCAGTCCCCTGGCCATGCCCCGCCGCCCCTCCGGGGGGCCCCTGTGCCCCGTTACCCTCGGTTCCCCTTACCCATTTCCTGGGTGCCTCCTCCAGCCCCGTTCCAGCTGCTGTCCCCGGGGCATCGCGTCCCGCGTGCTGCTCCGGGTGTTGTCCCGGGCCCGGCTCCCTGGTCGCCTGGACCCCCTTGCCCCCTCCTCCCCCTGCTCCCTGCACCTCCATCGCTGCCCGCGCCTCCTCCGCCGCCCCCTCCTCCTCCACCGTTGCTTTCTCTCCCTCCGCTCTCTTCCACCTCCCTCCTCGCTCCATCCCGCCACGCTTGCCTGCTGCAGATTTCCCGTTAAATCTCCCTCTGGTGGTTGTGTTGCTGCTGGTTGCCCGGCAGCGATGCTGCGTGCAGTGTCCACGGCTGGGGCTCGTTTCCTTTGTTTCTGCCCGGGGATTGGCGTCCAGACGTTACTTTTCGTTGCTTCCCAGTGGGGGTCTGTTTGACCACGCTTCCCGGGATATTCCCCCGGCTAGCCCGGGAAGCGTGGTTGAAATTGACCCCATGTGGCTATTGAGCATGATGAACATCTGGTGCGCGCCGAACAGACGTTCAGGGCTCTTTGGCCCTGCTGCGGGATTGAGCGTGGTTCACTGTGGTTGAGCGTGATCTCGTAACGTCTGAAAACACCCATTGACCCCAGTTTTTGATACTATGGCCTCTATATTCCGTGGGGCCAGAAGGTTTTTTCTCATGGCTCGCCTCAATGCCCTTCCATCTAAAATCTTGGAGGGCCGTTTCAATGGGACACCATACAACCAGAGGCTTTGCCCCTATGATCAACTAGAAGGAGAGACAACATCTCATATTCTCTTTAGTTGCCGGCTATATGACAAACTCAGATGCGAGCTACTTAATGAGTTTATTCTGTCTTTTCCTGATAGATCCCATGTTGGTTTGTTGTTTAGGGTGTTACTTGACGATAAGGAAGAGATTACTATTGCTGTTAGTTGTTTTTTAAATCGGGTTTTTGCCCTTCATCAATTATTCCTTGAATTTAAGTCACCGATGGAGGTATAAATTCCTAATTTTTATTTTATTTATTTATTTATTTATTTATTTATTTATAAATGCCATTCTATTATTAAGGTGATTATTTTTTTGAATGAGTATTACTACTTGTTGTTTGTTGGCTATGACCATTGATCACACCTAATAAAGCTACTTTGACTTTGAGAACAATAAGATAGACGCGGTCCCTGCCTATGGCTTACAATCCAATAGACATGGAGGGGGGAGACAAGGAGAGGGGACATAGGGGGAGACAAGGGATAAATAACATTCAAGCAGATGCGAAGTCTCAGGTGCACGTGCTTGGCTTGGTTGCGGTTAGGCAGGAGTCTGCGGGGAGACAGACAGTAAATATTGAAAGGAAAGTTCTAACAGGCATCGGGAAAGGTGGCGAGGAAGAGGTGGGTTTCGAAGAGGGATTTGAAGGGGTGGAAGGAGGGGGAGAGGTGGATGTGGGCAGGGAGGAAGTTCCAGGCATGGGGGGCGGCAAGGGAGAAGGGACGAAGGCAGTTAGGGGAGCAGGGGAGACGAGGGAGAGGGCAGAGGAGGAGCGGAGAGTGTGTGCAGGAGTGTGTAAGGAGACTAGGGCTGAGAGATAAGGAGTAGCCAAGTTGTGAATGGATTTGTAAGTGAATACCCAGGAGTTTGTGAAGGATGCATTCGGGAAGGGGGAGCCAGTGAAGTGAGGAGAGGAGAGATTGTACATGGTCGAAGCAATGGGCTGAGTGGATGACACTAGCAGCGGAGTTTTGGATGGAGATAAGTGGGGGACAGGTGAGAGCGGGGGAGGACAGTAAGGAGGAGGTTGCAGTAGTCAAGGCGAAAGATGACCATGGCGTGAACAAACTCAAAATAATTCAGTTTAATTTAAAAAAAAAAAAAACTGGAACAAAATGTCCAAGATACAGACATAACCTAAACCAGAATAACTGAACAAGCAGATATGTGAATATTTGTGAATTCAGCCATGGAGATCAGTCAGATATTTGGAGGGCTGTCTGAAACCGAATATCATCCATGAATGCAAAGCCTGCTCCTATTTTCAGCCGTAACTCAGATTTGATTTGTGAATACAAAAGCTCTATGGTTTCTCCCTTGATGGCAGCTTGTTTTCCTGCACTGCAATTGGTGTCGTGACTGTGTATAGAATAAGCATCATTTGCTGCTACTCAACCAAAATGGCCGTTTCCTCTCCTCTCTCTCTATTGATCACTCCTGAATAATCAATTGACATTTGGCACAGTCTTATTTATAATAATTCAAGTCAGCAGCAACATAATTTAGAAAGTGGCTACCAGGCGTAGGCTGGTAATGAATCAAATCCATGTATAATTCAGAATAATAGGGACTTTAAAAGTTACATTCAAAAATATCCAAACTGTTACAACCTGACAAAAGCCAACAAATTCAGCGTGAAAATGCCTCATCCTTTTGCTGTCGCTGGAGAGACAACACTCTGAAATGAGTGCAAGGTTTTTGTCACATGCGTGTTTGCGTCACGGTCTTACTCTTTACACTCCCCCTCAGGTGAAAGAACGTGTTTAGGCAATGCCCCTATGGTGGGATTCTCTTGCACAGCACCCAGGATTAAACTTGGAACCTCTGTATCAATGCCCGTCAGCCTCTGCTTTCTGAGCTATAAAAGGCTCTGTTAGCTTCGCGCTTCAGATTGTACATGGTCGAAGCAATTGAACCTTGGTGTGTGGGTCCAGAGCTCACAAACGCTGTGGGGGGAAAGGACTGTGCCAGACCAGTCAAAAGGAATTTGGGGCTCTGGTATATCTTGGTAGCTGCCTCCACCTCACCTCCCCTTTTCATGTAGGGCTGGATCAAAACAGCTAATTCAGGGGGCACAGACCAGAAGCCTTCTCCCAAGCACCTGGTGTCACTGGTGAGGAGTAGAAGTGAAAAGGAGTACCCAAAAAAATGGGTGTACCTGTCAAATTTACAGTACACACATCGACTCAAAAATATCAGGTACTAGTCAATACCCAATTACAAGCCAATGTGAGTACCTGACGTCCCGGAATGTTGACTTCCGGTTTCAGAATATCAACTTCTGGTCCGAATTTATTGGTTTTCCATCCTGATTTACTGATCAGTAGGGAAGGGATAGCACTCCGAGGGGGCCGGAAGGATTTAGTATTATTGAAAGTAACGGCTTCCTTAAGGTCCACCATCAATCAAGTGGAAAAGTACTGCATTTGTTAATCCTACAAGGTGGACACACTCCTCTAAGGTGTGTAA
The DNA here is from genome assembly GCA_003113815.1 of Sphenodon punctatus. Classification (NCBI taxonomy): domain Eukaryota; kingdom Metazoa; phylum Chordata; class Lepidosauria; order Sphenodontia; family Sphenodontidae; genus Sphenodon; species Sphenodon punctatus. The sequence continues at coordinate 1,966,343 of QEPC01001301.1, forward strand.
CTGGGAAGGCAGATATTGTTGAGCAATAACTTGAGAAAACTATCATAAGTTCCTCTAACGCCACAATCCTGCAAATACTTGTGTGTGGTTTCAGTTCTTAATGATTTTCTAATCTAATTTCAGTTTCATATTTTTAAATTACTGAAACAAATTAAGCCCCATTCGTTTTAGTAATTAAAATATGAAAATGGATGAATAAGCAAACAATTATCATTTGCTTTCATCCAGGACTGTTCTATACATGCACTCCCTTTCCCAAAACAGTGCCAGCGGCATCAGCGCCGTTTTGGGAAAGGGCCTGGTGGTCTTTTTGCGTGGGCACCATGATTTATTTATTTTATTTTTTAAAATCTTTTTTATTTTTAAAATAATTTTAAAAATCACGGTGCATGCATAGAATGATCCAGGAGCCATTTTGTGCATGCAAAGTGATTTTTTTTTTAAATAAATGTATTTTAAAAGTATTCCGAGTGCTGTGGCGGGGGGGCACTATATAAAGATGATGACTAATTATTATTATTAGTGATCTGCCTGCTGTCCAGCAAACCGGAAACATGCACCTAATGTAGCATGTTATAACCCGTCCCCTTGTGCACACAGTTACTTCTTGTACAAGTCTTATCTTGTCTTCTTTTCTCCTCACTGTGCTGTTGACATCCCAAACCAGATCAGGTGATGTGCATTAGCACAGCTCCGCTTAGAGCAAATCAGGGGTGTGGCACTGATCTACATCAGCTGAGGATCTGGCTTCTTGTATTAAAGCCCCGCTAATCAACAGGGATAGTCCAATGTGCATACCATCTTGCCATGCCTGTGGGGAGATATACCACATAGAGTCGCATTTTGAGTACACCATTAACCTACCGCCTGGCGTTTTCATTCTGTTGACTTGGAGAATATTCACATGTGCTCTTAGCCACATTAATGAGGTGAAGGCGGTAATTAATTATCTGCTGCAATTCTGCAATAGATCAATGCGTATGATATCTCATTTATCAAGAAAGTAACAGCTTCCTTACGGTCCATCATCAATCAAGTGGAAAAGTACTATATTTGTTAATCCTACCAGGTGGACGCACTCCTTTAAGGTCTGTAACAGGGAAGGCAGATATTGTTTGGCGATGACTTGAGGAAATCATCATGAAGATCCTCTAATGCCACAATCCTGCAAATACTTGTGTGTGGTTCCAGAAAAGGCAGTGGGGCTACTCATAATAGTAAAATTAAGCAAGTGAATAAATGTGTATAGGACCAGGGTCTATGTTTGATTACCCAATAAACCAATTCCCAGTTGTTTAATCAGAAATTGAGTTATAATGACCAACGAAGCCCACTGCAGGTGGAATTCTTTCCTTTTCAAAAGGAGGGAAATATTAACATGAAATGGTTAAAATTTGACGACAAAATAGTCACAGTGATGGGGCAGGACTTTCACGTTTTTCACCTGCTCCAGCACAGTAGTGTAGGGGAAAGTCAGCGTAATGGGTGGCCATTTCTGGTCTGGGCTGCGCTTGTGGGTTTGGCGTGTGTCAGATTACATCTCATAATTCATTCGTGGAATTCAGTTTTTGTGAGGTGTTGTGTATAACCTACTTCTAAAAAGTGTGTCTTGCAATGTTATAATGCGGAGATGTTGGTGGGGAGGGAGAGCCATTATGAAGATGACCTTGCCCCCCTCGGGCCCCTGCACGTTGATAGGGTCCAGGCAGAGAAAGTAGGCCAGGTAAAAAACTTGGGTGTCATTTTCTACCATGCTCTGTCCATAAAACTTCAGCGGTTGAATGTGGTTCAGAGAGGTTTCTTTTGGTTACGCAATTTGCGTAAACTACATCCTTATTCATCCCAGTTGACCGTGCCACAGTGACCCCATGGCAGACAGCAGGAGCAAGGTTAGTTAAACCAGCCATGAAATTGCTAGCCCAGAAACTCATACCCACAGATAATATATGGAACAGAGATATGGGGCTATGCACACTTGCAAGGGTTGGAGATTTTGCAACTAAGGTTCTGCAAAAGGGTGCTGGGGATGCCTTTATAGATTCCATCCAAAATGGTAAGAGCTGAACTTGCTGAGTTTCCTATTGAATATGGGCAAAGCAAGCAATTTTCAGATACTGGAAACATCTGATGCAGATGGAAGACTCCAGGCTACCCAGGATGTGCCTTTTTGAGCAAAAAAAATTTAAATCAAAACTTGCCTGGAGTTATAGAACAGAAAGTTTAGTGCAAGCTTATGGGATGTCTATACAGGTCCCAGGTAACAACTTACCAGGGAAACTGAGGGCCCAGTTGGCAACAAGACTCAAGGATGTATTTATCCAAGCGGAGTTGGCCAGTGTCAAATCTACCGTATTGGCCCCTGCCTTTACTGAGTTTAAAACTAATTCTAAGTATGAGGATTATCTATCGCAGGTTGAAGATGCGAGGGCTCGAGCAGCCCTTGCATGTCTGAGGTTACATCAATTTCCATCTGCGGTCTTGTCTGGTAGATACATTAGGACGCCCTATAGTTTAAGGCTCTGTAGCTGCCCTCTAATTAGGGTGGAGGACTTGGAACACTATCTGCTTCTGTGTCCCTATAATGAGACTTTGAGAAATATATATGTGGCACCGCTATTGAAGGAGAAAGGATACTGGAATAATAGGTGGAAAAATTCCTACCTGCTGTCAAATCCAAATAAGAATGTAACGAAAGCTATGGCCAAATTTGCTTGGTCTGCCGAGCTTGCTAGGGATAAGAGAATTTCGGTAGTAGAATAGTGACTGTTTAACTGGCTGTATCTTCATTAGGGTGTAACTATCTTAGAGGCTCATTATGTGGCGAAGGCCACATTGATGTGTTGTTGTGTCGTTGTTTTGCCTCGGGCTAAATATATACGATACATATTGCACACTAATGATTAATGTAACATCATTAGATCCAATATCACTCTCTCCTCTGCTCTCTTTGTATGATCAGTGATTTGGAGTTTGGGTTATGATGTATGTTTAAAGAAATTTATAGTAAATTGTAAACCTTATATTATAATTTTCTTTCTTAGTTTTGGGGTTAGGTCTATGAATTTAATATGACTGACCATGTATGAAAGAGATAAGATTACCTCCAAAAATAATTTTGAGGCGATGATATTTTACCTTTTAATGTTTTTGTTGGCAATTTTCGACCAACAATTGGGAATATTTTATCTACAGTTACTATGTATTGGTTGGAATTTGTTACGGCCTATGGCCAAACAAACTTTTTACTTACTTACTTACCTCGAGAATAAATGAGTTTTCAGGTGCTTTTTAAAGGTAAGAAGGGAGGAACTAAGATGGGTATCTGGACTACACAAAATTGTGAGTCTTGCCCATCAGTACCAAATATGCTACCCATTTCAGCTCTACACCTGAACTACTTTGTCCCCTAGAGGTGTGAAATTCAGTTTAGTGGGGGGGGGGGGGTTAATTACTAAAACGAACAAAACACATTCGTTTTAGTAATTAAAAAATGACAACAAATGACAAAGGTAATGAAAATAGATGAAAACCAAGAAAAATGTGTTTTGTTATAAAAATTAAAAAAAAATCACTACACATGCACAAAATGGCCACCAGACCACTCTGCAGGCATGTGTGCCCTTTTCCAAAATGGCGCCAGCAGTGTGGGCACTATTTTGGAAAAGGGCTACTGCGCATGCACAGAATGGTCCAGCAGGCATTTTTCACATGCACAGTGATTTTAAAAAAAATTATTTTAAATAAAATGACATGAAAAAACAAATTAAAAAAGAGTACAAACTGTTTTATTTATGAAACTCCCTGAAAACGAACGGGTTTTTGTAAACAAAAACAAATGGTCTCCCCTATTGTCTCCATCTATTACTTTGTGACCAACCCAGCAACCATATTATCTCTCTCTCTCCCAAAAAAGAAATGTTTAGGAAACCCATTTATTTTTCCAAAACACTTCTGACAGAATGCATTGTTAACCAAGTACATGTACTTCTGAAAGCAAGCATCATTTTTCTTCATAGCATGCAGTCTCCCCCCACCCCCCTCCCGCCCCATCCCATCCCCTCCCCAGCCCCATCCCAGTGTCTAACTATGGGTTGGACTGTCACACAATCGATAATTGCTTCATTCTGGCCAGTTAAAGCCCTCAGCCTGAATGTTGAATAAAACTCAACCCACCCAGGGTGTGATAATCCAGCAGACATTTGATGGGCTCGCTGATATGGAGAGATCGCTTTAACTGCACCATAATTATTGGAGAATTGCCATCCTCCACCCCTCCAAAAATTCATGGCTACCAGCAGCTAATGACAGATTTGTTAATTAACAGCATGAGGCAAACTGAAGGTTGATGCTCTAGTAAACCGGTCATTAACTTTGGTAATGACCAATTTGGGGAGATGACTGCGATTACAAACTCTATTGCACGGCTTATAAAAAGCAACAGTACAATTTTAAAGTACAGCCTGCAGCCCTGAGTCGTCATTTTGAAACTCTGGTCAACCACTGTAAAAGTTATAGCCTCGTTGGCTCACCAGATTGTTATGTACAGCCATGAATCATGATGGGTGTATTTCAAAGAAAAGGAGTTAAGTAGATAGATAAGGATTTTAAAAACATTGCACAGGCTAAAGACAATTGCCCTTCACTCTGAAAGGCACTCTGTCTTCATAATGCTCTTCCTGACATCAACTTGCTGTCATTTTAATCACCTGACCCAACACAGAGTTTCTTTATGAAGGTGGAGGACGTGGCTCTATGAGACCATAGGCTGAGCCATATAAAAAATGAGAGCCGTAATGAAACAAACACTTTACTTAGCAGTAATGATGTAAACAATTATTTAACTCTCCTCACTAGAACAGTGTTAGCTCCTTGCTAGAGCTGAAATGGGTAGCACATTTGCTACCTATTGGTAATACCTGAAATTCTGGGTCATTTGTTGGGTGCCCAGTCAGTACCTGAGAACCGAGTTGAGTACCCAATTACCTGCGATACCAGGTATTCCCATTATTGGTTTATCAATTTTTCAGTACCTTCTGGTGCCAGAAGGTGGTGAACCGGTACCGGAAGTCCAGAAGTCGGTAAATTGGCAAGTCAGGTAGCCCACTGGGCACTAATCAGGTAATCATTAATACCTGATGTTGCGTCCGGTGCCTTAATTTTGATGGATATATCCATTTTTGCAAGTACTTTCTACAGCTCTATTCCCTATATCCCGATTATACCCATTCCTTGAAAAAACATTAGCAGATGTAGCTGTTGGGTTGGAGAGGGGAGGGTATATCTGGTCACACATTTGCTTCTTTGGATGTACCCACACATAATGATAAATATGTGGTAGGCTTTAAATGAAACATTGGCATGGATTTCATCTTTGACAGATCTGCCAATACTGGTGAAGTTCAGACTGGACTGCAATTCTGTTGGGGTAAAGGGCTATATCCCAGAAAGTTAGTATGTTGTCTTGGGGTCAGGGCAAGAATAATTCAACTAATGTGACCACTCAGGACTCATGACCACCCAGATCCCCAGCTGAGGGTATGAGTGTGACCACTCACAGGCCTATGAGGGAACTAGAAATAGCAACATACGTGTAACATACATTCACACCGAATCTATAATTCAGGAGCCCTGGCCCGTTATCTTTGAGTGAGCATCAATAAATAAGTTGAGCGACATTTTCTTTTGAAGGAAGATGGTCAAACCAGCCTGTGTAAGTCAAAGATATCTACATTAGGAGACACTCCCCACCATCATTTTGGACAGGGCACCTGCATCCATCACTGTTTGTGGCAAAGGTACTGCATAGGAGAAACGGACTTCAGTTTATTGCCAGAGTCTGTCTTCCTGTGTTGCAACAGGAAAGCCTCTCATTGACTGCGCAAGAGTTTGAATTCGATGGCTACTGGAATGAAGCATGAAAACGAAGACATCAGATGATACCTCATTTGAATGAGGCTTCAGGATCAGGTGTCTGCCAGAGGAGAAAATAGCTGAAATGGGGTCTTCCTCCATATTTTCTGGAACTGCTCAGTCTTCAGAATTACTGGAATAAGACCCAGACACAACTGGAGTTAAGAGCATGGTGTAGGGGAGAATGCCAACACATCCATTAGTAGTATCTCTTTGGGGCCTTTGGGTACATAATTAAACATTCCAAGGGAATAGGGACCTAAGATCACACCACTTAGTAGATGCTAGGATGTTTCTAGTCAGATACTGGAAAAAGACAATATCCGTTTCACTGAATGCACAGTTTAATTAGGACTGAAATGTAGAGTGATGGGAAAAATAACTCAGCAATGTCTACCCTACAGCTGAAAAAGTGGCTCAAAACAGATGGGGGGTGGGGGGGAAGAAGTAGCAACCATCAGTCTATAGGTTGGGCACTGAACAAACTTGCCTATGGCCAGGGAGCTGTCCTGCTGCCCACATGCCCAGAGGAGGGCACAAAACAGATGTTTAGCCAGCTGGCCCTGCTCCCCATCATGATGGGCTGCCATGGCACCTGGCCATGGCAGCCCCTGCCCCATGGTGGGGATGGCAAGGCCAAACAGACATGTTGGCCTGCTGTGGCCCGCATTGGCATGCATGGGCAGCCCTTGTCCCAGAATGAGTGCACAGGATCCAGGGCTGGCCCAAGGGTTTCAGGGGCCATGTGCCAAGCCTAGCTGTGGGGCCCCAAAGGCCGGCCGGCACTCGCTAGAATTGTGGGGTGGGGTGGGGATTTTCAAGGGATGGGCGGCTGGTTACTTACCTGCAACTTGACTGTGTCAGCTCAGTTCCGCAGCGTATAACTGGCCAGGGATTCCCAGGGAGTTTACGTCCCCTCCCCCTGCGCATGAGCACTGACTCGGAGACTCCCGGTGGGGAAAAAAACAAAAACCGGCGGCGTCTGTCAGTCTCTAGCCTGCGGGGGTGTGGGGCCCCTCCCCACTGCGGGGCCATGTGCCTGGGCACTGGTTGCACATCCCTCAGGCTGGCCCTGCCAGGATCACCCTGATGACTCATTCTGGGACAGCCACCTACCCATCCCAGGGCAGTAGTGGACCAGTGGGGAAACAGACGCGTGGTGAATCCCAGGCTACAGCGAGCCAGCGTCACGCTGTTTTGACCCAAATAGTGAATTTTATATTTGTGGATAGTACTGACATTTTCAAATAGCTTTCTGAACATATCAATAACTGGCAACCAAAAAGGGGATATTTGAATCTGCATTTATTTGGTTATTTCATTTTGGATACTTCATCCATTTTTGCATTTCATTTACTTAGTTTCTGCTATTGCACATGCAGAATAGTGTTAGTTGTGCATGCATGTGTGAAAGAAAGACAGATAGAGGTTCCATTGGACTGGGCCCTGGTATCCCCTTCTTTCTAACAGCCCCCTCCCAAGTTGTTTTTTCCTATTCAGTTCCACCCAAGTCACTGTCTCCTCATATATACACCTGTCCTGCATTTGCCCTTTCTATATAGGATTCACTTCTAATATGCCTGAGGAAGGGCATTATTTAAGCTCCAGATCTTGCATATTCTCATGAACAGAACTTGGTCCTATAAAAGATCCCATCAGAACCACTTTCTCTCCATCTACTACATTTGGGACCAACATGGCAACTGCTCTCGCTCCACTTTTTAAAGCATCTAACGTTCTATTAAAGAAAGCCTAAGGCCGCATGTGACATTTACAAAGCAATTTAATACTCTAGCATTTGCCTCTTCCAGCACTGTAAAGGTCATCTCTGCCTCCTCTCCCCTTTCCCAGCTGATCAAAATCCCATCCAATGCTAGTGGCACTGACCTCTGAGACCAGACACAGCTGGGGTGCTGCTGTCTTTCCTCTGCCAAGTCTTGGCCAGGAGCAACATCTTAGGTAACCACACTGGCAGTCAGGTCTTAGCACTCCAGGGGTACAGCTGTATTCTTTTATTTTCTATTACTCATAGATTTCACAATTTCTGTGAAATCTACCTAGTGCCATACAGCAGATATTTATGCATAAAATCCCCATTTCTGAAAGGCTTGGGTAAAAGTACATCTAGCAATTTAAAATACAACAAATACACACTTCAGGGTGTTAACGAATAAGACAGCAGCCCAAATTAGCTAACATTAACACACATTAGATCATACCATTTAGGCGTTCGCCAGATGTTTGCCCCCAGCAGACATGGGACTACCACCCAGCCCCCACTCGTGGCATTGTCTCAGAAAATGTGGAGCCTGCCGTGTGGGTGAATGCTGGCTAATCCGGGCTATTGTGACTCCATGTACCCACTTACCATTTCTTGGGGTGCACGGGTCAGCCAGGACCATAGAGTCCCTGGCACAGTGCCTATAGTGGTCTGAGGAGTGACTGCTTCTTGTGGTAGAAAAGAGGGGGGGAGTATGACGGGGAAGAATGCCTTTCTGTCTATGAGGTTCTTTGCACTGAACATGCACGTGGCAGCTGCATGGGGGCTCCATGGACTGAACATGGGACTCCAGTGGGCTAACGTCTTGTTTGTTAAAACCCTTACTGTCAGTGGGAGGGGGTCTAGAAGGGAGAAGCGCCACCCACTCACGCCACTTGCACACGGGGAGGCTCTGCTTACGAGGTGCGGTAGAAAGGAAGCCCGTCAGGATAGTATTTGGGTCTGTTCGTGTGCTTACGCACTCTGAACATCGACCCCTATCATCATAGGGCGCAGAGCTGGGGGGTAAGGAGGGGTTCTCAGGCTCTCGACTTACACTCGACCAGGTAAGGATGAGGGGGATACGTGAGGAACGTGCCAGGGCCACAGGGGAGGGGGTCCCGGGTTCACAGGCAGGGTTCACGGGACTCACTCTCGTATCCAAGGAAGGGAAAGATGGACCCAGGATAGAAGGGAGGGGAAACCCAACCGGGTGAGCCCGCAGGCTCCCGACCACTCTCCTTGCACTCTAGGTCAGGGGGTAAGGGACTCACTCACACGCAGCTATTCTAGGACAGACAGAGACATACACAGATATACACAGGGGGAGGGGAGCAGGTTAAGGGAACAACACACAAGACTCTAGGCACAGGCAGATAAACACTCTTGCACTTAGCTCAGGGGGTCAGTCTCTCCAGGGCCTGCAGCTCTGTTCACCGGCACTGTGACTCTGACAGTGCCGGCTCTTGTAGGGTAAGGGGGGCGGGGGTCCTGGTCTCCGAGGGGGGGGGGGCCGCCGCGCCTGGCAGCGGCTGCGGCGGCTGACACTTACTCATGTACTGCTTGCTACACAGTATCCAATTGAGTTTGATTGTCATAAATCATTGGACCCATCGCACTGAGCTTTTCTTTAAAATGTCTCCAGTTAAAAATCTACTGGTTGCATCAATGGGCATTTTTACACACAGCTTAAAATGCCAGTCTTTCAATCTTCTGGGTTTACACGTCCACAAGTAAGTTCTGGATGCATTCTTCACACAAACACTGCCCTGAGGCAGCCTAAAGTAGCTGCAGCTGGAGACATGAGAGGCTGCCATGGAAACCAAGTGACCACAGCTGCCTGGAGCAAAGCAGTTTACCAGGAGAACTTTTTACACACAAAAGTTCCTGGAGAAGTTCTATGCAGAAGTTCAATGAGGCAGTCTCTCTCTGAGAGACTGTATATCTTCTCCATACACCCTTACTGCTCTGATCAGAGACCCTGGATAAACACGACCAGTCTCCCCTTCTCCCTGCCTTCCCTCTTGACTTATAGTAGAACTGAAACAAGTATCTAGTACCTGACCAGTTAACCACTTTACTGTCAACTTTATTACTGTTTTCCACATTACCTTAACTAACTAACTAAACTGCCTAACTGAGTCAGACCAATGGTCCATCTTAGCCCAGTACTGTCACAACCTGTCATGGCAGCAGGGGTTTCAAATTTGGGTTCAAATCTGGCTTTTCCAGGGTCTCTGGCAGAGGCTATCCCAGTGTGCTACCTGAGACCCCTCCAAGCCCCCCAGCAGAGGCCTCCCCCAGGTGTGCTACCAGGGATCCTGAAGTGGAGATGCCAGGGATTTAACCTGGGACCTTATACATGCAAAGCATGCATTCTTACCACTTGAGCTATGCCCCCCCTTCAATTACTATTTTATTTTTTTCCCACTCCCCACCTGTATCTGAATTGGTTTGTTTATTCATAGAGCTGAAAGCGGTAGTAGATTGGTAGTACCCATGGGTAACACCCACATTTTTGTTTACCACGCTTGGTACTTGGCAGATGGACTACTTGATTACATATTGGGTACCTGTAAAATTGAAAAATCTGTAACTTCCAGTATTTTTTATTTATCTGGTTAGTTTCTGATTACCAATTGGCATATCGGGACAGAAGACCAAAGAATAGTGACAGAAAACATTTTTATTTTATTTTTTTAACAGAAGTCAAAAAACTGGGACTGGAAGTTGACATTCTGGGGCCAGAAATCAACTTTCTGGTATAAAAAACCCCAAAACAGGCATGGAAAGTAAAAAATTGGTATGGAATTCAAAATAATCGGTACCGGAAATTGACATTCTGGGACTGTAAGTCAGCATTCCAAGACATTGGGTACCTGAATCAGGTAGAAATTGGGTACCAATTGGTACCGTGTTGTCAGGTCAATGTGGGTACTGGAAATTCAACAGGTATTCCCATTTTTGCAGATACTCATTTCCACTCTAGTTATGTGGCAATACAGTAATGCTGTATATGGTAGTGCAGTAAATGGTAAACCGTAATTACAGTAAACAGCTGTCCTTTTCCAAAATGGTGACAATGCTGCTGGCACCACATTTTGGGAAAAAACAGGCTGTGTATGCACAGAATGGCATGGAGTTGGTGGCTGCAGAAGAGAGAGAGAGAGAGAGAGAGACTGACAGATGACATCAGACAGACATGGAATGCAAGACTCAACTAGGGATGCAGCACACATATGGCTCCAGTAAGTAAATCGGGGGGAAAATCTCATTTGAGAAATGGTCAAGAATCAGGGCTTTTCTCAATTCTTGACTCTTTTGGGAATCAAATCTTGTTTCTCAATGAGAATCGAGAGGGGGGGCGGGAAATTGAGTGCGCATTTCAGTCCTAATCGGAATTCTGATCGGAATACACAGCGATGGCTTTCAGTGGAAATACTGAAGGCGGCATTACAAATTATACTCAAACGTTAACATGACAGTAAATTGTATTTTAAGGCAACTTTATTAAATATCAGACCAATTTATACATTTTTTTTTCTCATTCATTAATAAAAAAAATTATGACAACTGAAATTAAGTTGCATATGTGTGATATGTTGACTGAACAATACTTATACGTGATGAGGAATGTATACAGCTTAATTTCAGTGAAGTCATAATATTTTTTTTATTAATGAATGAGAAAAGAAAAATGTATAGATGGAAAAAGAACAGAAGGTTGCTGTCTTGTAAACAAGGTTCTTCGAGATGGCTCCTCTCAACACCCACCCTTGCAGCCCCGCATGAAATTTTTTCCTTACATTCCTAGAAAAGGTTGGAAGGAACTGTCATTCTGAGGGGGAGCATGCTTTTTATACTAGAGGAGCTTGACACCATCACGTGGTGAGCATGCACCACCCAGTTGTGAGAATGTTCAAAGCCATCTCAAAGAAACTTCTTTACAAGGCAACAACCTTCTGATCACTCACCTGGGGAGGAGTCATTTCTAAACAAAAAGCTTTATCTCCCAGTCCAATCGGTGTCCCGCTGCTGCTGCTGCAGCACTACTAGCAGGCAGAGGCAGGTGAGAAATGGGGACCTCCCCACCTTCAGCATCCCCCCCAATGATCCGCCTCTTAACTCCCCTTCATTGTTTGTAATCACAGAACATGTGTTGCTGGAGGAAAGCTAGATTGGTCGCCAGCTGGACGTTTTTGCTCTGCTAATTCCCATTCAACAGCAGAGGCACTGTTCAATGAGAGTTTGCTACGACCTTAACTATAGAGCCACAATTCTGACTCTAATACTCAGTAAATTTCTCGATAAATAAAGAGTATTGAGAATTTTCCAAGTACCAAGTTCCCTTATATAGAAACCAGGAAAAAACCCGTATGTTGCCTATCCAAGAATTTACCCCAGTAACGAGCACTGGATCAAGTATCGGGTCAATTGCTTCATGACTCGGTAAAAACCAAATTGAATACTGAGATACTTGGTAAAAACTGAGTAATTTCGAATACAGGGTTTCAGCACTATTACAGCAGTAATCACAGCTGGATAGACAGAGTCATGCTGTGTCTCTTGAGAGCATTTCATAACTCCCACTTCCAGTTAACTCTAGTTGCAATTCTGGAGAAGTCAGAATACACCTGATGTAACGGGAGGGAATAGGGGATTAGTGGTCCCCTCTTTTTTTGACTTAAAAACAGATGGTTTATCACACTCACGCTTTAGCCATAACAATATTTGATGAATTTTTGACTATGGAATGTCAAGATCTGGATGGTAGTGGAAGAGCGAGTGATAGATATGGGTAATTTTTTATTTTAATACATATTTTGGAACTACGTGAATGGAACTTGTAGTATTTATTGCTTTATACTTGTTCCATTAACGTATAGTTTGTGTAACTATTTGTTTGTATCAGGAGCGGCTCCTCATTGAGGGTTGTGGGGGCGGTGCCCCACAAGCTCTGGCTCAGCAGCGCTGCCGCCAGCCCGACTGATTCAAACAAAAAAAAAATTTAAAAATTTTTTAAAAATTCTTCCCCCTCCTTGGTCCCTGAGCGGGGGGGGGGGG
>QEPC01001301.1:1988424-1998694 GCA_003113815.1 Sphenodon punctatus
CCCCACCCCAGGGATCAACGGGACCGGTACACTTACCTGCCGGTGCGGGCTCTGGGTCACTGGCAGCGGCCCGGAGCCCAGGGACTTAGGGAAATTTTCTTTTAAAAAAAATCCAGGCTGGGCAGGGTGGGTGGGGGGGTGTCCCCCCTTCCACCTGCACAGCCTGGATGGGGGAGGGAAAGTGTTTGGGGTTTTTTCTGTGTTTTTTTTTACATTGCAGCCATTCATTTGAATGGCCGCAATGTAAAAAAAATCTGGGACAGGGGGAATCCGGTAATTCCCCCGGACTACCGGGGTAATCCGATACTGCCGGTACACCAAAAAAAGGCAGTATCGGATACCAGATCATCTGGTAGTCCCACCCCTAGTCTCTAATAAAATAACTTAAAACCCCAAAGGAAACCAAACTTACCAACAGTCGCATGAACACACACCTTGAGCAGTCTGTGGCAGTCCTTCCAGAAGCCAAACCTGCTGTACAAATGGCTTCCAAGCCCAAGGTCCAGAAGGTCCCAGAAGGAAAAAAAAATGCTACATTACTATTGGCCAGTTCAGCCAAGTGCCAACCCCCTAATCACATCCCTACCCCCTCTAAAAATCTTAGGAAACATTCAGGATTGGATGCCTTGAATTCAAAAAAGGCAACCAATCCAAGGCAGGCAGAGTTTTAAAAAGCACCAAATTTAACAGTTAGTTACATAGGGAGGGGGCAGGGAGGAACTCAACTGCCAAACAAAAAACCTGTGCCCAACTGCGCAAGGCCAAAAAAGTCCTTTTTAAAAAAACGAGATCCGAGACCAATATTTAAAAAAGGGTACAGTCTGTATTACCGGATCTGAGTTTTAAATCTGCTATGGCCAAACACCGGCAATATCAGATCTCAGCAGAACCGGAATTCCCTCCCTTAATAGTAAGACACTACCTCCTATCCCATTACTTTTTCATTTTCTCAAGAGTCGCTCATGAGGGACCTTATCAAATGCTTTCTGGAAATTCAGGAACACTATATCTACTGGGTCTCCCTGGTCCACATGCTTATTTACACCCTCAAAAAATTCCAACAGGTTAGGGAAGCATGACTTACCTTTACTAAATCCGTGTTGACTCTTCCCCATTAAGCAAGGTTTTTCAACATGCCCTGTAATTCTGTCCTTAATTATGGTTTCCACCATTTTGCTCGAGACAGACATCAAGCTTACTGGTCTGTAGTTTCCAGGATCGCCTCTGGTTCCCTTTTAAATATCAGGGTTACATTTGCCACTCTTCAGTCCTCGGGTACAGTGACAGATTTTAGTGACAGGTTACAAATTACTAACAGTAGGTCTGTGATTTCATATTTGAGTTCCTTCAGAACTCTGGGGTGAATGCCATCTGGCCCTAGTGACTTGTTAGTATTCAGTTTGTCAATTTGCCCTAGAACATCCTCCGACATCACATTGATTTGTAACAGCTCTTCCAATTCCTTGTCCACAAAGCAAGGATCCAGTGTGGGTACCTCCCCAAAATCCTCTGCAGTGAAGACCAATGCAAAGAACTCATTCAGCTTCTCTGTAATGCCCTAAATCCTCCCTGAGGGCCCCTTTTACTCCCTTATCATTTAATGGCCCAACTGACTCAATTTTCTGTCCCAGGGGCCACATTGAAAATTAATACGAGCTCCAAAGGTCACATAAGGTTGGCGTTGGGAGTGCTTAATGGGTCTAATCAAGAAAAGGAGGACCCAGATCATGGATCTGTGCCATGGATCTGTCCCCTATCCTTGTGTGCATGTCCTCTCTGCTTCCTTATTCTGAGCTCAGTTTTCCACTCCTTGAGGGTAGAGACTGGATCCAGGGGTCAGATCCAGGCACTGGAAAGGGGCCATATAAAAACTTGCTGAGGTCCGCATTTGGCCCCTGGGTCTGAGGTTCCCCACCCCTGATTTACAGCCTGCTTGGACAGCAGAGAGGTTTGGTTCAATATGGATCATTCTGGCTTCAGATGTGAAAAAAAATCAATCGGGTATGGTATGAATTGGTCTGGTTTAGTTTAGTTTGGGTGGGAAATGGACTGGACTGTGGTTCAGTTTGGGGAATAGGTCTGGTTTGGTTCTTGAACCCTATGGACAGGGACCAGGGTGACTGGATGATTATTAATTTATTAATTATTAATTATTATTATTATTATTACTATTATTATTATTATAAGCATTTGTATAGTGCACCAATGATGTAACTGGTGCTTTACAAAGAATAAGATAGATACGGTCCCTGCCCACTTGGTTACAGTAAATTGGGAGATTACAGATAACAGGTTGGGGATAATCCTGGGTGGGGATTATTAACAGGAGTTAGGAAAGGCCTAGCGGAAGAGGTGGGTTTGAGGAGGGACTTGAAGGTGTGGAGGATGGGGGCAAGGCGGAAGAGGGCAGGGAGGTAGTTCCAGGCATGCGGGGCAGCAAGGGAGAAGGGATGAAGGCGGTTGGGGGAGCAGGGGAGGCGTGGGAGGGGATGGAAGAGGAGCGGAGTGCTCGAGCAGGGGTTTGGAGGGAGATCAGGACAGAGAGGAGGGAGGAGCAAGGCTGTGAAGGGCTTTGTAGGTGAAGACGAGGAGCTTGTGCAGAATACTCTCAGGAAGAGGGAGCCAGTGGAGAGAGGAGAGGAGAGGCTGCACATGGTCAAAGTGACGGGCTAGGTGGATGATCCTGGAAGCAGAGTTTTGAACAGAGATAAGGGAAGAAAGGTCAGAGTGGGGAAGGCCAGCAAGGAGGAGGTTACAATAGTCGAGGTGTGAGATGACTAGGGCATGGATGAGAGTTTTGGTAGAGGAGACGGAAAGAAAAGGGCGGATCTTGGCAATGTTGTGGAGGGAGAAACGGCAGGATTTGGCAACGGAGTCAATGTAGGGTTTGAAAGGTTTGAACCGGTCTGGTTCAAGGTTGATTCAGTCTGGAATTGGTTTGTTGAGATCAGTCTGGAGGCTGTGTTCAGTTCAGTTCCATTGCTGTGGTTTGGTTTGGTCTGTTTGTGTTACTTGACAGTGTCAACCTGACACATCCTGGTCCAAGCCAAATCCACTCCAACACCCAAACCAATCTTATTTCACCCATTTAACACCCCCTCAATCCAAACTGTTAGCCTGATACATTCCAAACTGTACCCCCAAAACAACCAGACCAACCAGAGCAACAATTCCTGAACTGAGCCATACCCTGACAACCAAACCTAACGTTCTTCTTCCAAACCAATCAAGAGGAAAATAGCCTCAAATAAAAGTTTCAATATCTGCTTCATCTCTACTCAAAAGATATGCCTGACCATCTTCCTTAATGATTATTTTAAGTTAGCTAGTACAGCGAAGGGGACTATTTTATTTTCTTCTGCCAGTGAAGCATCATTTTAGAATCAGGAAATACTATCAATGACTACTCCTAAAGATGGTCAAAAATCATTATTGTATACAGACCATCTCCTTTAATTTGCAACACAACCAACATGGGAACTGGCACAGATTGAGATTAAATGGACAGAGACTGACTGTACCTTTCAGATGACGTGCCAATGAAAACTCATTTTGGGTACAGACAGGAATTTACACATGATAAATTACTGTATAAGGCAGAAGAGAACATTTGCNTTTTGCTCGAGACAGACATCAAGCTTACTGGTCTGTAGTTTCCAGGATCGCCTCTGGTTCCCTTTTAAATATCAGGGTTACATTTGCCACTCTTCAGTCCTCGGGTACAGTGACAGATTTTAGTGACAGGTTACAAATTACTAACAGTAGGTCTGTGATTTCATATTTGAGTTCCTTCAGAACTCTGGGGTGAATGCCATCTGGCCCTAGTGACTTGTTAGTATTCAGTTTGTCAATTTGCCCTAGAACATCCTCCGACATCACATTGATTTGTAACAGCTCTTCCAATTCCTTGTCCACAAAGCAAGGATCCAGTGTGGGTACCTCCCCAAAATCCTCTGCAGTGAAGACCAATGCAAAGAACTCATTCAGCTTCTCTGTAATGCCCTAAATCCTCCCTGAGGGCCCCTTTTACTCCCTTATCATTTAATGGCCCAACTGACTCAATTTTCTGTCCCAGGGGCCACATTGAAAATTAATACGAGCTCCAAAGGTCACATAAGGTTGGCGTTGGGAGTGCTTAATGGGTCTAATCAAGAAAAGGAGGACCCAGATCATGGATCTGTGCCATGGATCTGTCCCCTATCCTTGTGTGCATGTCCTCTCTGCTTCCTTATTCTGAGCTCAGTTTTCCACTCCTTGAGGGTAGAGACTGGATCCAGGGGTCAGATCCAGGCACTGGAAAGGGGCCATATAAAAACTTGCTGAGGTCCGCATTTGGCCCCTGGGTCTGAGGTTCCCCACCCCTGATTTACAGCCTGCTTGGACAGCAGAGAGGTTTGGTTCAATATGGATCATTCTGGCTTCAGATGTGAAAAAAAATCAATCGGGTATGGTATGAATTGGTCTGGTTTAGTTTAGTTTGGGTGGGAAATGGACTGGACTGTGGTTCAGTTTGGGGAATAGGTCTGGTTTGGTTCTTGAACCCTATGGACAAGGACCAGGGTGACTGGATGATTATTAATTTATTAATTATTATTATTATTATTATAAGCATTTGTATAGTGCACCAATGATGTAACTGGTGCTTTACAAAGAATAAGATAGATACGGTCCCTGCCCACTTGGTTACAGTAAATTGGGAGATTACAGATAACAGGTTGGGGATAATCCTGGGTGGGGATTATTAACAGGAGTTAGGAAAGGCCTAGCGGAAGAGGTGGGTTTGAGGAGGGACTTGAAGGTGTGGAGGATGGGGGCAAGGCGGAAGAGGGCAGGGAGGTAGTTCCAGGCATGCGGGGCAGCAAGGGAGAAGGGATGAAGGCGGTTGGGGGAGCAGGGGAGGCGTGGGAGGGGATGGAAGAGGAGCGGAGTGCTCGAGCAGGGGTTTGGAGGGAGATCAGGACAGAGAGGAGGGAGGAGCAAGGCTGTGAAGGGCTTTGTAGGTGAAGACGAGGAGCTTGTGCAGAATACTCTCAGGAAGAGGGAGCCAGTGGAGAGAGGAGAGGAGAGGCTGCACATGGTCAAAGTGACGGGCTAGGTGGATGATCCTGGAAGCAGAGTTTTGAACAGAGATAAGGGAAGAAAGGTCAGAGTGGGGAAGGCCAGCAAGGAGGAGGTTACAATAGTCGAGGTGTGAGATGACTAGGGCATGGATGAGAGTTTTGGTAGAGAAGACGGAAAGAAAAGGGCGGATCTTGGCAATGTTGTGGAGGGAGAAAAGGCAGGATTTGGCAACGGAGTCAATGTAGGGTTTGAAAGGTTTGAACCGGTCTGGTTCAAGGTTGATTCAGTCTGGAATTGGTTTGTTGAGATCAGTCTGGAGGCTGTGTTCAGTTCAGTTCCATTGCTGTGGTTTGGTTTGGTCTGTTTGTGTTACTTGACAGTGTCAACCTGACACATCCTGGTCCAAGCCAAATCCACTCCAACACCCAAACCAATCTTATTTCACCCATTTAACACCCCCTCAATCCAAACTGTTAGCCTGATACATTCCAAACTGTACCCCCAAAACAACCAGACCAACCAGAGCAACAATTCCTGAACTGAGCCATACCCTGACAACCAAACCTAACGTTCTTCTTCCAAACCAATCAAGAGGAAAATAGCCTCAAATAAAAGTTTCAATATCTGCTTCATCTCTACTCAAAAGATATGCCTGACCATCTTCCTTAATGATTATTTTAAGTTAGCTAGTACAGCGAAGGGGACTATTTTATTTTCTTCTGCCAGTGAAGCATCATTTTAGAATCAGGAAATACTATCAATGACTACTCCTAAAGATGGTCAAAAATCATTATTGTATACAGACCATCTCCTTTAATTTGCAACACAACCAACATGGGAACTGGCACAGATTGAGATTAAATGGACAGAGACTGACTGTACCTTTCAGATGACGTGCCAATGAAAACTCATTTTGGGTACAGACAGGAATTTACACATGATAAATTACTGTATAAGGCAGAAGAGAACATTTGCAGGGGGTGGGGGAAGGTTATAAATGACAGTGCACCCCATGTTATCTCCCAGTGTAGCAATCACATGAGACACATTCCAATTTTCTATCTTAAAAAAATTATCTTTTATCCCCACAGAAGGTCTCTGCATCAAAGGAGGAATCAGGAATCAAGACAAATATTCAGGTGACATTATCCACCTTCTATCCACAAGCAAGGAAAGGCTAGAGAATATAGTTACGGGACCAGAATGATTAAAGCACAGAGGGGTTATCTGCAACTTCTCAACTTCATGAATGTATCCATTTCTCTTCTTCCTTGAATTCCCTCCCTTGTTGTTAGGTTCACAGGTTCAGGGCTCTGGTACTTAGGCCCTTTTCAAATGGGCTGCAGAAGGTGGGGGGATGGGTGTGCACCCATGGTGGGTGGAGGAGGGTGTTCACTAGTTCCCATGGGCACACACCCATCGCCACCCCTGGAGCAACCTGCATTGGAGCATGTTGCTCCGTGGTTGGGTGATGGGTGGAGGTGGGTGAAGCATGAGAGCATGCACAGACACCACCCACTGCCCACAGTGTTCCACTGGGCACCCACCCATCTCCCACAGGCACCCCCCACCCACTGCACATGTGTGCGGGGGGGGGCGCACGCCTGTGTGAAAATGGCCTTACAGGGATACAGGTGACTGGTCAACAGTAACGAGGTCACCAGACTTGCACTCCGTGCCCAACCTAGGGGCCAATAGGGTTGTGCAATTTCATTTCATTTCATTAATTATGAAAACAAATGGAGCCCCATTAATTTTCATAAGGCAACAAAAACACAAGGATAAGCAAACGATATTCATTTGATTTCATTTATTTTTGTTTTTATATTTGTTTTATTTTATTAAAGATATTTTTTTAAACCACTGTGACACCACCACCCCTCCCAATGAAGGGTTTGGGGGGAACAAAAACTGAAACAGAAATGAATGATCTGCCTTCTGCGCACCCCTGAGGGCCACTTCCAGAAAGTATATCTTTAGAGAGCAGCCTCAGGCTGCATTCCCATCTGATGCAGCGGCGGCGGCGGCAAAAGACCCGTGAGGCAGCAGGGGGGAGCCCGATGCCGGAAGCAGCGCTGGTGCGAACGGGGTTTGCTTTGCTCACGCTGACCAAGGCTGTATTTTCTGCTTTGACAAGAACGAGCAAAGCCACAGCAGAATCCCATTCACACCGGCGCTATTTCCGGCATAAGGGTCCTCCCCGCTGCTGCGTCTTTGCCTCATGGGTCTTTTGTGTCACCGCCGCATCAGGTGTGAATGCGGCCTCAGTGGTGTAACAAGACTCTGGTGAGCCCAGACTCATGTTCCAGATATGGCGCCCAACAAAGAGCAAGGAGACAGGGTACCTCTGAGGTGGTTTTTCAAACAAGACACGTCCATGCATCCAACTGTCCATGTGACTGTGGTCCGTGGGGAGGCGCACTCCCATGACCCACACAGCGGGCAGTCCTGAAAAATCCAGAGTGCCCCATGCGGGTCAGGGTGGGTGGCCTCTTCTATGGACAGGGCCAGCCATGCTGGGAACGCTCGATTGACGTGGTCCCCATGCACATTGCGTACGTGGGAACCCTGCAGCTACACCGCTGAGCCATGGACCCATCCCTCCCATGGCACTCATTTCAAAGCACCCTAAGTGATACCCCTCCCAAGGCAGTTCCCTGCCACCCTCAGCCTCCTTCCACAAAGGTGGTGACACCTCCCTGGCACCCAATGACCCTCCAGCTACCTTGAGTGGCAGCAAGCCCCACCTGACAGGACATTTGATGAATGGGTGCAGCATTCCATCCCTGCCTACTCTGAAATATTCCATCTTGGCAGGGCCCTTTGCAAGCAACTAAGAATTTTTCAGAGTATTGGCCCAACGCCCGCCCCTACCCACTCTGAAAAATTCCTAGGGATGCTGAAGCTGCATGGCAAAGCCCACCCACCCACTCATAGAGTCCAGAGCCTGGGCTCCACTGAGCTCCCTTGCTCCATGCTAGGTACACCCCTGAGTAGAGCTTGTTCTGGGCACAGTTAGACTAGTTGAGCAAGTGACCAGGCAGGCTGAAAAGGAAGGCAGGGAAGGCTGGGGTGGTCGAGGCAGAGAAGGCTGGAAGCTGGATGGCTTGTAGTTCTGAGGTCTGGCCTTGGGTTGCAGTCAGGGGCGTAGCTACCATGGAGTGAAAGGGATCAGTTTTTGAACCCAGGCCCCAAACCCTTGACGGTCCTGCGCAAATGATTTTAGCACTGCTAGAAAATGTGCAGAGCAAGAGGGAAGGGGGCCAGCACACCAGCCCCACACTCTCTGAAAGTTACTAGTGGCACTCAGGCACTTACAAAAGGCCCTGCCAAGAAGGAAGTTTTCAGAATGGGCAAGGTTGGGGAGCTGGTCCAACCCACTCTTAAAAACTTACTTCCTTGTGGGAAGGGGGGGGGATGCTGCTGCCCCACGGCATGGGGGATGGGGCACTGGGTTTTACCCGTTCCGAATTCCCCTGCTTTTGCTGGTAACAGCCGCACTTGCAGTATTACTTCCTTGTCACTTTTCCCTTTCTCCGTTAACCTAGTAGGTAAGATATTGGCTTTGACCCTGGGAGACTAGGGTTCAAATCCTGTTTTGCTGAGGGTAAGGATTTGCTGAAGGCAAATCCTGTCTTGTTGAAGGTACCTGAAACACTGTAATGTTTGCTTCCCATTTTCAAGTTCCAGAAATTGCCCCCAAACCTGAAAACACATACCTGAAAAACTTCCCAAACTCCAGGACTGGAAGTTGAAAAAAATCCGAGCCTTGGGGGATAAGGTGGGGTGAAATCTAAATAAATTAAATAAAATAAAATAAATAATAGAGCATGCCTTCCTGACAGCAGCCTCATTTTTAAATGCTCATGATCTACTCTTCTCTAACAGTTGCAATCTGCATCACCTTGTTTCTCTGTTATTTAAATTTGAATACCAGCACCTTTTCCAATGTACGTTCATCTACATATACCCAACTTGCAGTTGCTCAGTTTTAGTTCTGACTTACCTATTCCTGATGAAGAGCGTCGGGTGGCTCAAAAGCTTACAGACTTTCGCCAGCAGAATTAGGTCAGTTAAAGAGAAACTGCTAAAATGAGAATTCTTACAAAAACAGGAATTCCCATCAATATCTTGGTTGCAGATTCTGTCTAAGTTGCATTAAGAAACTATTGGTAGTTTATGTCTCAATCAATTTATCACTCCCCGATTTACTGATAACGTTTACCAGAATCCTGCTTACCATCTGCTATTTACCACATTTCTGTCAATTTAAAATCCTGAGATGTAATACTAACATAACACCGTATTTCTTCTGTCTTCTCTGCATTCCGTTTTCCCTTGTACTTCATTGTCACGCATTGGCTGGTATGCAGATTCCTTTACAAATCTCCAGTCCAGTTGCAGATTGGTCAAAGGCGACAATTCTGATTGGTTGCCAGGATAAAATTATTGTCCGTCTGCCTCCCATTCAGTCACCTCATGCAACCCTCTCCCTCTAGGGATGGGACACCGGTGAGAATACCGGATTTATCGGTATTGGATCTCCCCGGTATTGGATTTACTGGTATCGGCATACTGGATTTTTAACATTGGCCGCTTCAATGGTTTTTACACATTGCGGCCATTCACTTCAATGGCCACGATGTAAAAAAACCGGTAAAGTGGCCAATGTTAAAAATCCGGTATGCCGATAACGGTGATTATCGGATTAATCAGATATACCTGATTATCAGATGTATCGGATTTATGCGATACCGATATTTCCAACCCTACCCTCCACTGACTAAGTCAAGAATGGAGGCACTGCTTTTATACTGTTTGGGCAGGTGGGAGGGTTTAAGGGGTGGACTATTCAAACAGGGATTTACTCAGAAACATGGTAAACAACTAACTAGGGGTGTGCACCAGGGACCAATGTCATTTTTCATTTTCATTTTCATTATTAAAAACTGTCATTTTCGTTATTAGTGTCATTTTCAATTTAGATATCAAAATTCTCAATTTCAATTTCGATTCTGATACAGAAATTTTTGTGTTTGGTTTCATTTCCGTTTTCATCAGTGGAAACAGAACTTCAGTTGGCTGTGTGGTGTGTGCTTAATATATATAATTAAAACAGCCTAGTATCCAATAATATCTAATCTATCTATGTATAAATACACACACACACACGGGAAAAGGAAAAAATTATGAGGTATATAATCTATCT
>QEPC01001301.1:2009954-2025091 GCA_003113815.1 Sphenodon punctatus
GCTTCATACACCGCAGCCCCTCAGTAAACCAAGGGGTCCTGCGGTGACGAGACCAAGGCAGAAGGCGTCTCGGAGCCACCCTGTCGATGGCCTCCTCCAGCAAGTTGTTCCAATGCTGAACTAGCTCATCCACAGAGTGACCGTCCACATCCAGGGTTAACTCCCTCAGAGCCTCCTGGAACCGCTGGGGTTCCATCAGCCTCCAAGGACGGACCATCCTAAGTGGTCCCTTCCCCTTCTGGAGGGGGTGCGCTAGAAGACCGGCCTGAAGGAGATAATGATTGATGACACCGCATGCTGAACCTCCTGATCACATCACTGAGTGGCTGCATGTATACATTGAACAGGAGAGGGGACAGAACTGACTCCACACAAGAGGTCTTGATATGATGAAAAAAACTCCCCAAGAACCACTCACTGTGTTCTACTGGTCAGGAAAGAGCAGAACCATTTGAGAACAGTCCCGCCCACCCCTGCACAGTCCCACAGGTGCGTCACCAGCATCTCGTGATCAACTGTATCAAATGCAGCTGAAAGATCTAATAGAACTAACAGGGTTGAATGACCGCGGTCCATTTCCCGGTGCAGATCATCCACCAAAGCCACAAGCACAGTCTCAGTGCCATATCCTGGACAAACTCCTGACTGAGAGAGGTCCAAATAACCGATGCGGTCAAGATGTCCCGGCAGCTGCTGAGCCACTACCCGTTCAATAGTGTTCCCTAAAAAGGGCAGGTTAGAGACAGGATGATAGCTGGCAAGGGAGTCAACGTCAAGCAATGATTTCTTGAGCAGAGGCCGAACCACTGCCTCTTTGAGACAGCCCGGCACTCTGCCCTCCCGCAGGGAGGCGTTGACCACCCCAGCCAGCAACGGCCCCATTGTCTCCCAGCAAGATTTGATCAGCCAGGATGGGCAAGGATCTAATTCACAAGATGTGGCCCTAACAGCCCCAAGGACACCAACCACATCGGCGGGTGTCACTGACTGAAACTGATCCCACAAAACCAGACAAGACGAGGCTTCCATAACCTCCAGTTCCCCATATGTATTAACTGCGGCATAGAAGTTGTGGTGAATCTGAGCAATTTTATCCACAAACATGTCACAGCGAGCAATAAATTACTCCACTCCAAGGCAGAGGGAAGCCGAACTGACCAGCCCCCGCACCACCCAGAAAAGCCCCCGCACCACCTGGATGGGATTTAGCGGATGCTATGAAGGTAGCAAAAAACTCCTTTTTTTTGTTGCCCGCATAGCTATGGAATAGGCCTGTAAACTCGCTCTATGATGCAATCTGTCTGTTTCAGCATGCGAACAACACCACCATTGCTCCAACGGCCACCCTTCTCGCTTCAGCCCCCGCAGGTCGTTGGAAAACCAAGGAGGCCTGCAGAGCTGTCGTCTGGGCAGCGGAAACCTGGGAGCTGTCCGATCAATGGCCTCTGTCAGCAAGGTATTCCATAACAAGACGAGGTCATCGATGGAACAGTCGTCAAGGTCAGACGTCATTTCAGATGAAAAGAATTGGACAGAGAGAGAGTTTGTTTCTCTAGAAGAAAAGAAACGCTGATTGTCTGGAGTGTAGCAATTCTCAGGTGCAATCAGTGATTTTTCCTCATTTACGCACTTTCCTGACCAAAGGAAAACAAAACAACCACTTGATTCCAAAATACGTTTCACTATATTGCAGGAAGAGTACAACAGTGAGGTCATAAGTGGAGCAAGTAATAATTAGTCTTCTTTGCATTGTATGCACGCGCATACTCTAAAACGATTAATGGAAAGTGGATGTTTTAACCTTGTGCCACAGAAAGAGGGAGAAATTGGAGAGATGTGTAGTCCATTTCCTCTGTCAAAGGTGCAAATGGATTTCCACCATGTTTTCAAGCTACTGATTTGTAATCCATTTTGTACGAGTGCAGATAATTAATGTTTAACGGAAATGTGAACACCCCATTGTAAATCTAGCCATTCTCTGTAATCACAGTATTCATCTAACACTGTTTATTTATGCTGCACTGTCTGATGATATTGATTAGTTATGGGCATGAAGCCTTACACTCATGACTTTGAGTCTGCCATTGAAATTGTACTTGAAAATGACACCGCACATTAGACGTTCTGGTGCATGCAGTCACCGCCGCTTGCAAATTCATTCTTCACAGCCAATGCTTACGGAAACTTGTTACAAAGGGGTATTGAATTGTCTGGCACTTTCCTTTCATTGCTGCTGCTTCGCAACTCGTGGCAACGAAGACGACTATATTACCATCAAATCTCTGAGAAATCCAAAGCCAAGGATGATGATGTGAGAAGTCCCTACAACAAGAAAAATAAATTCCTTAATGGAGTGGCAAAGGTGTACAATTTTTGTGCAAAGTGACTGCAGTACAGCTTATGAGAGAAAGGGCGTATTCTCTTGAGATTTAAAAAAAGTCAAAACACAGCAGAACCGGTTCTCCCTGCATTTGTTTAAACTGTGACCCCAATCCTAAATACAGGTGCTCATGAGTAAGCTTCATTGTAATCAATGAAACTTACTCCTGTGGAAGTATGTTTAGCATTGAGTCCTGTGTGAATAGACAAGTTCACAGAATGTCTCACTTCTGATTTGCAAATATTCCACAAATAGAGCGGAAACAAGTACCAGCAAAAAATGGGTATACCCTTGAAATTATGGTGCCCAGTGCAACCTAGTAATATCGGGTACTAATCGATACCCAACTAGTGTTCGAGAGGTTACTGGACATACCAACTTCCAGTACCAACTTCCATTTACTGACTTCTGTCACTGAATTTATTATTTCCCATACTGATTTTGTTTCCATGTTACCGGAATTGGTTGTTTAAAAAATAAAATAAAAATAAAAACAGTAACATCCAGTATTTCAGGTAATCAGGTACTTGTCCCAGTACTAGGGTATCAAACGAGCATCTGACAGACTACTCAAACTTGTGGGTATTACCCACAGGTAGCAAATATGCTACCCGTTTCAGCTCTACCCACAAGTGTTAAGGCTCAAATCAAGGTTCAACAATAGGGCTCAGTCATTCCTGTGGACTGATCATAGCATACGAATGGACTCTTCCCTCTTTAGTCTGCCTCATGTGTAGCAAGAGCCCCAGAATGCACCACAGAAAAGCCAACCAGGCAGCATTAGAGGATAGATTGTTAGTAGCACTGAGGCGATACCCATGGCAAAATTTACTAGGAACGCAATGTGTGTGGGGGGGGGGAAATAAGACATAGGTTATATCTTATAGGAAATTTAATAATGTGGGACAAGGGACTCATGCAAATGCACTCAAAAAATCTACTATTCAGATTGGCCTAGACTCCTATTGGTAGATTCTCTGGCCAAGATTTTTAATTGGTTGTTTTAATTTAAGATCCAGAGATCTATGGCAGCTGATGGGTGTTGCATTTTTGGAAAATCTATACGAGGCAGTAAACTGCATCATCCCAGCAACTCACACTAACTTTAACAAGAGCTGCTGGGTATTAGTTAGACCTGAAATGAGTAGTGGGTTTATTACCCAAGAGCAGAAGTGTGCAGCGGGCACATCCTTCATTTTTGTTTTTCGTTCTTATCATTTATTTTTAAATATTTTATTTTAAATTGAAAAAATTTCTGCGCATGCGGAAAAAAACCACTGGGCCTGCACACGTGCAGCCCTTTTCGAAAACAGCACCAGTAGCATCAGTTCCATTTTGGAAAGGGGCGTGCATGCACAGAACAGCTCCAGCAATCATTTTCGCATGCACAGATTTTTAAAAAAAATTTAGAACAAAACCAGATGTTTGTTTTTGTTTTCATCATCCTAGCCTAGTATCGTTTTCCTATTTTATTTACTAAAACAAATGGGATGTCATTTGTTTTAATAATTTAAAAAATGAAAACAAATTGCACACTCCCTACCTGTGAGGAATACTCAAGTTTTTAAGATAGCCCTGTGCCTACTCAACTTATCCTCACAATGTGAGAGAATAGAGGGAGACAGAAGTTGCTCTGGTAGAGCTTTGGAAAGGAAATGGGAAAGCTGCTGTAGACAAAGAAACTATGGGAAACGTTACAAAGACGCTGTTCACCACAGTGAATCCCAGCTGATCCCCTGTGGTGGCGGCATTTCCGTGCACGTTGGTTTGACCCCCGCCAGATGTTCACCGCAGTGAAACTCTGGCAGGGGTCAAAGCTGACCACAGTTTTGGATCTCCGTCGAGCCAGAGGTCAAGAACCATGGTTAAATTGGCCACGATCCAGGATGGGCTGAAAGTAACGTGTGTTACCTTGGTCCATCTCGGATCATGGCCCCGACTGCGATACAGGATCCGGCGCAGCGGCCTGATTGGCAAGGGGTGGGCGGCCAAGGGAGTATGGTGGGCATCACGTCGCACAGCCCCACCCCTCCCCAATCCCTGGTAGGGATCAGGCTGGCACGTCTGAAGGACAGATCCCAGTCCAGAGTTCAGCATGGCGGGCCTCTAGGCCCATCACGTCTGAAATTACCCTATATAACAAACAGCAGATGAATCCACTACACACACCTGTGGCAGGAGATGTGGGGTAACGAATCTTTAAAATAAATAAATAAAATACACAAACAAAAAACTGGGTCATGTTATTCTTATATCATTGTACTCAGTGTTTCATGAAGATTAAAATGAAACCAAACACAAATGCATCAGCATGTCTCCATTCTGGAATTACAATAATTTGCTTTTTTACATCATACGCCGATAACCATAAGCATGTGGTATTATACAGACAATAACCTCTTGCCACAGAAGGCCATCTCTCCAAACCTGGGAACAAGGCTTCCTGTAGCTATTTTCACAGTCTAGGTGTGAGAGACCACAGGATCTTCTTTTATCAGGAGAGACTGATTACCCCCCCTTTTGCCCACAGCCCATCCTGGTGCAATCACGCCTCTGATAAAGATGGACAGCATACCCTTCACAAGTCTCCACCAGGATGGGCAGATATTTCCCCACTTTAGCTCAAACTACAGCCCAGAATGCCTTTCCACTGGCAGGTTTCCCTACAAATCCTATGCATATCAGGGAATTCTCACAGAGACTGGACTTCTCTTGGTAAACTCCCATGCAGCCTAATTTCAGAGAATAGAAACCTCTTTATTCACCCATAACTAATACTTGCCCCCTGCCTGCTTTAGAAGCCTTCCATCTGCAATGCACTTTTGGTAACTACACTCTCTCTGGCCTACCCTCGGACTAGAAAAAGCAGCATCAGTCTCCTGTCTACCTTTAGAAGTGTCCGTCCAGCCACACTCTATTCCCATCTCTCTCTCTCTCTCTCTCTCTCTCTGCTGCTCCCGTCTATCCTTGGAAAACCTTTTGCTCTCGCGTCATCCATTCCTTTCTTCCCGGCTGCCTGATCCACTTTTTCAGGTTGATCTTTGCCTTTTCATGCCTCCTTTTTAAAGGCATGGCCTCTGATCCCAGCACAGTGCCCAAGGTACTCTAAAGAAGAGCCAGTGAGTGAAATCTGAAGTCTGTGGAGCATTTATTTGTTAGGTTAGAGGCAAGCCGAGAAATGTCAAGCAGGCCCAAATTTTTTAAAAGGAGAGTATTTTTGAAAGATTTCATCTACAAAATCCTCTACAGAGAAGAAAAAAAAAAAAAAAATCAGGGCTGGAACAGATTCATTTAAAAAAAAAAAATTTAAGTGAATATTGTACCCAGTGGATTCGCTGGAGGTGGGGAACCTCAGGCCTGGGGGGGTCACACATGGTCCACAGCTAGTTTTTATTTGACCCCTTTCCAGTTGCTGGATCTCATGCATGGATCCAGCTCCTAGTTCATTGCACTGAAAGGCAGAGTTCAGGTAGGGGAGCAGAGATGAAGGCATTCACATACAGGGGACAGATCAATGATGTAACCCTCTGCTTCCTGAGCACACACTTAAAGAGCACTCCAAGTGCCCTCCGAGCTTGTGGCCGCTAGGAGGGAAACATTTCCATCTACTCTGGGTCCACTGAAATGGAGATCAACCGCAATCCGGTTTGCATTTCATCGCAGATCCATTTAGATACTTCAGTTCAGTCACTTTGGTATTTCATTTTGGCAATTGTGCAGAAAGCGAATGACTGAACAAAAATGACGGAAATGTTGAAATGGGTGGAGTTATTGAACTGGAATAACCTGAAGAGCAGCTACATAGAGATCTGTTGCAAAGATTAAAAACTTGATGGATTTCCATATACTGTTCCAAAAATGTGGATAATCTCCATGGATATAAAAAAGGGCAATCCATTTCAGATATTTATTTATTTTTAAAATTCCTCCGAAGATGGTTTGAGACAAATTATTGCTGAAATGAATAATAGGTTCAAGATTTGCGAATAATGGCCCCAAATACCAAAAAGTACCCAAAATTTTCAGATACAAAAAAGGACCCAACATTTTTGGTTCAATTCAAGTACCAGAAATTTGATGGGTATAGACGTGTTTGTGGGTACTTGTTTCAGCTCTGTAGAGCCTTAGCTGTAGTTTTGTTAACAACTTTTTCCAAATACATGCCTATGCCAAGCAAAATGCATAAGGCCAGAGAGAGACTCCCCACAGAGAAGACAGGAGCGCACACATACAGCACAGCATTTAAAACTTCTTCAGAGGCCTAATGAAGTCTCTAGTTTTTGCTGGGCTTTGCAAGGATGTGTCACATTTTGGGCTAACGAGGACTCTGTCGGAAAAAGAAAACATTTTAATTTCATCTGGGCTCGGATTCTGTCAGGGTTTTTTTTTTTAACATCTCAATCTCTCTCCCCTGAGAATGTCGCCCAGCTGTAAAGCGTGAGCCTGGGACTTTAAAGGAAACCATCACAAAAGCGTGAATGTCTTCAAAGTTTGTGTTGAATTATACCACTTGAAAGGAAATGGCAGCCGAGGAAAAAAAGAGACCCACGAGCTCCATAGAAAAAGATAAGGGGCAGATTTGGAGATCGTCACTCACCTTGAAAAGTACTATATTCAGCAAGTAGCCCCTGTAGCAGCTTTGATGCCTCTCTTCAGCACGGAGAAAAGTCATCAGGATTTAAGCCCCTCACTTCATTACACTGCACAAAAATCTAGTTTTTGAAATCATGGCCACGTCCCTTTATGTTCCAGGAATATTTTACAAAATATGTTCAATTTCTATACCACCCTTTTCTAAAAATTTATATTGTTCTGTAGGGAACCGGGGGGGGGGGGGGGGGGGGGGGGGGGGGGGGGGGGCATGGAGAGTCCAGGGTTGAGCCATGTTAGAAGTCAGTGCATATTGCAGGATCGGAGTCACAGGAGCCAGAGAAGTAGTGCAGGATTGGGTCCATCGGAGTACATGCAGAGCCCAGGAGTTCAAGGACAGTCACACAGACCAAGGGGACAGGACAGAGGGGTAGGCAGGTGGACAGGGTCAGAGGGCGAGCTGGACGGGGTCAGAGGGCGAGCTGGCTCACAGGCTGCAGCAGAGTAGGCTATGGGGCAGTCGCATAGTAGGCGACACTAGGGATGTGCCTTTGGTTTTCTTTAATACAATAAAGAAAACAAGTGAATCCCCTTTCATTTTTGTATTGAAAAAAATGACAGAAAATAGTAACGACAGTAACGAAAGACTTTCTCCATTATTGACCTGGGAAGGACTGCAGGCAGGCTTGTAAAATAGGTACCATTTATCCAATCTTTCTGAAATTTGTCAGGGGCAATGCCTTGGGAGTGAGGTACAGTCTTTCCAAATCCCATCAAAATTGGATGGAAGGAAAAAGTTACAGCCAGGAATGGTGAAAAATGAAAATTGCTTATAAAATAGTTACCCTTTATCCAATCTTTCTGACATTTAGCAGAGATGATCCTTCAAATGAAGGGTACAGCTAGTCCAAATGTTATCCAAATTGGAGTAAAAATAAAGATGTTACAGTTGGAAATGTGTAAACCACAAATATTTAATTCCCTATAGAATTGGTACCCTTTATCATGAAATTTGGCAGGGATGCCCCTCACCCTCGGGTTAGAGGTACAATATTTCCAAATTTCATGCAAATCAGATAAATCTTGAAGAAGTTACAGTCAGAAATGAATTTCCCATTGAAACCAATGCAAAACAAAAACAAAAGTAAAAAAGAAAACGGAAGATAAAAATATAAATGAAAATGAACATATTTAATAATGAAAACAAAAGGAATGAACAAAAAAAATGCTGCGCATATTCCTAGTGCCTAGGAAATTGCAGAGCGAGTTTTGTAATAGACACGGAGTCGATAGTCACGTAACAGGCTTCTACACTCACCATCCTCCAGATGCCTTTGAAACCACCAGATAATCGGCCAGGATACAAATAGTTCCAAAGGTTAGCCACAGAGCTAACCGTCCGATTAGCCAGCCATTTCAAAATCAGCTCTTCATTTCAGCCCTCGCTTTAGAGCTGACACAGGCACCTAATTTGGTACTCGCGCTTAATACCTGCATTTTTTAGTACTGTGTCTGGCATTCAGCAGGCTACCCAATCACACATGACTGGTTTATGGATTTTGTCTGGATTTCTGGTTACCAACTGGTAAATCAGTACAGAAAACCAAAAAAATGGAACACAAAACTAAAAAATCTGTACTGGAAGTATATATTCCAGGACTGGAAGATGATATTCTGTGACCGGAAATGGATATTTAGTACCTAAAGTTTTGGGGTTGATTTGAGTACTGAAAATTCAATGGGGATACATTTTTGCGGGTACTTGTTTCAGTTCTACCTAGCCCTCTTCAAATGCCAGATCACCTGATCACACACTCAAAGCACATATCCCCAAACTAGACAAGCTGAGGCATGTTGTGCACTGGGATTTGGGGTGCAATTTCCTGTCTGCCCCTCTGCAGTAATCTTCATCTTCAGTAATCCACATCCAAGTGCTGAAATGGGTAGCACCTGCATTTTCAAGTAGTCTATTGGATGCCAGATCAGTACCCGAGTATAAATGGGGCACCTAATTACCCCTAAATGGTAGATATTACCATTACAGCATTACAGATTGGCCATTTATATTTCGGCAAAATGGTAAATCAGTACAGCAATTGGGATGCAAAGTAAGAAAACCAGTACAGGAAGTCGGAGAAATCGGGATGAGAAATGGCAAGTTGGAACATCAAGTAGCCTTTCAGGAACTGATCGGACGTACAAATTTTGTACAGGATGTACCTATGTTGTGGGAATTCATTTCAGCTCTACTTCAGACCCACAAATTCACTGGGTGACTGGCTATGTGAAATGTCCCTAATAATGCTTTTGACAGGGGGCGGATACACCCAATTCTCTGCCTAACCAGGAATACAGGCTGCCCAATGGGATCATTACTTCCTCATCATTGCAACATGACAGCCCAATCATAACAGTCTCCACAAGTCTCAAATGTATTTCTCATTGTAAACCATTCCCACACACACCCTCTCCCAGGACTGCATAAAAAATGATAGCACAGGGGACTGAGCATATCATCTACATGGACAAGAGAAAGAAACACAGGATCGGCGGGGACACAAATACACTAAACAGTGAGGAGACTTTCTCAAGGTCACACAGGGGTCAATAGCAAGGCCAAGATTGGAACCTGGCTAGTACCCCAACCCCAGGCACCACTGCCTTTCTGAGCATTATTTGTGTCCTCATTCATGCACCCTGCATCTATGGGAGCAATGCCTATTTTGTTATCTTATTTGGGGTGTAAATTCCCAAAAGATTAAAACTAGGGGTGGGAAGTTCAGATCATCCAGTATCCGATACTGCCTGTATTTTGGTGTACCGGCAGTATCGGATTACTCCGGTATTTGGGGGTACCAGTACCGGATCCCCGTGCTGGATTTTTTTACATTGCGGCCATTGAAATGAATGGCCGCAATGTAAAAAAAGGAACAAAAAACCCCCCCAAACAGTTTCCCTCCCCAATCCAGCCTGTGCAGGTGGAAGGGGGGACACCACCCACCCACCCTGGAATTTTATTTTATTTTTAAATTTCCCTTAAGTCCCTGCTAGTGTGGGCTCTGGGCCACCGCCGGCGACCCAGAGCCCGCACCAGCAGGTAGGTACTATGGTACTAGGGTGATCCCTGGGGTGGGGGTGTTTTAACACACACCCCACCCCAGGGATCACCCTACCTCCCCACCCAGGGATCGCCTACCTTTGGCGCTCCGGGCAGCAGCAGCGGTCCGGGGGCTTCAGCACTGGCTGTGGCTGCTGGCTTCAGCGCTTTCTAGACCTTCTGGGGAAACCCAGAAGTTCCCCGGAAGGCCTAGAAAGCGCTGAAACCGGCAGCCACAGCCAGCGCTGAAGCCACCAGACCGCCGACGCCACCCAGACCGCCAAAGGTAGGCGATCCCTGGGTGGGGAGGTAGGGTGATCCCTGGGGTGGGGTGGGTATTAAACCACCCCCACCCCAGGGATCACCCTAGTACCTGCTGGTGCGGGCTCCGAGTCGCCGGTGGCAGCCCGGAGCTCGCACTAGTAGGGACTTAGGGTAAAAAAAATAATTTTAAATTCAGACTGGGCAGGGTGGGTGGGGGTGCCCCCCTTTCCACCCGCACAGCCTGAGAGGGGGAGGGAGGAGGTTTTTTTTTTCTTCCATTGATTTCAATGGGGACAGTTCCCCATTGAAATCAATGCAATAATTCCGGCACCGGTAATCCGGTTTTAATCCGGTAATCCGGTTTTTTGTAAACCGGTAACTGGTAAAACCGGTAGCCGGTATTTGGCCTGATGTCCCACCCCTAGTTAAAACCACCAACATTGGCACATCCCCAAGGGTAGGAAGCTGGCAGCATGTCAAGGGCCCAGACTGAAACAAAGAGGTAAAAACACCTATTGAAACAAATACAAAAATGTATTTGTGAATACTATTTGCATTATGGGCTAGCCCTGCAGATATCCAAATAAATATTTGCACCCATAGTGATATTCATTTATTCCTATATTTGGATATTTTGTTTCAGACTTTCATTTTGGGGGGGGGGGGGGGGAGGGTGATTTTGGTTCAGATATTTGGCTGAATCAGCCTGGAAAAATGAAACCTATATCCAAATGACGGAGAAATGAATGGTTTGTATTGACTTTGTGAGGCCCAGTTTGAAACAGGCAAAATCATACAATATGAGGTTTGCTGCAGATTATTAATTATTATTATTATTACAGATTTATGCCCCACCCTAACCCCATAGTGGTTCAACGTGGTGTACAGCAATTTAAAGAACGTTTCATACATGTAAAACAAAATCCCATCCTACTCCATGTTCAACAAATCCATCCCACCCTCTCCTCTTCTTCTGTCTCCCACCCAAAGGAATCATCTTTCCTCCCTTCCCAGCCCCCCGCCGAGAGCTCCCCCCTCTCACAGAAAGACAATGACAAACTCTCAGAACTTCCCATCTCACACCCAACTGCTCTCCCATCTCTCACTTGGGAAGGAGAGCCTAGCTTTCCAACTAGAGCTACAGGCAACACGTTGACTACCTGCAGCTAATGCCCACATTTTTAATAGTCTATAGGGTGCTCGATTGGTACCCAAATACTGACTTGGGTACCCAGTTACCCCAAAATACTAGATATTACCATTACTGACTTACTGATTTACTGTTTTACCAATCAATAAAACAGCAAATCGATACTGGACCCAAGACAGGAAGACAGAAAAACTGTAGTGGAAGTTGGTAAATCGGCACCAGGATGAGAAATGTAAATCATTCATTTGGGTAGCCTGTTGGGCACAAATCAGTACTAATTAGCACATGATGTTAAAAGTCTGGATCAAATGCCGCAATTTCAGTGGGTATATCCATTTTTGTGAGTACTCTTTTCAGCTCCACTTCCCTCCCAGCACTTGGCCTCCTTCCAAATGCTCACAAATTTAAAAGATAAATCCTTTTTCTTCTAAGGGTGAAATGAGTTTTCAACCCGATCAAAAATCTCGGCAATAATGGGCCTGTCAACAAGATTTTCCAGGTTGCCACCATTCTCATGAGGTTCTTGAGCACCACAAAAAATGACCCCCTAAAGTCTTCCATGTATGCACAATGGCTACTGGGGCATCACATGAGCAGAATGGTTGCAGCAAACATTGTGCACGTGCACAGAGCATTTTAGGGTTTTCGAGAATCTCACAAGATTTTTGAGAAACCTCACAAAACACTCTTTGTGTGCACAAAATAGCCACTGGGGGCTACGCATGCACAGAATGGCCAATGTGTCCATTTTGCATACGCAGAGAGTGTTTGGGGAGATTTCTTGGAATCTGGCTAGAATGCATGCAGTCTCACCAGGGACTGTGAGAATCTCATGAGAATGCGATGCATTTTTGCTTTAAGCCTACTTTCTCCCCCCACCTTCCCCCCAGGGGAAGTGGCCTTTCCAACCTAAATACAAACATTTCATTTCTATTGCAGACACTTTCGTTGGCAGAAATGTTGGAGAACAGTATCTGAAAAATGAGTTACCATGGGTGCTGGGAAAGTATCTGTTCCAAGATGCACACACAGCTGCTTGTGTGCTTCCTGTTTAATTGCACGGTCACATTTTAGGCAGTAGGGAAAAGGCTGCTGCAAGGCTCGGTCACAGAAAGCTCCCCCGTGCTCCTGCACCTGATGCACAAGAGTTCTGACTAAGAAACCTCTTCAACTCACTGCCAGCAGGGAGGGAGCTCCCCCAGAGTCCAGAGCCAGGTGTTAGGGGATCTACAAAGGGAAAACAGTTGGCAGCGGTTTGCTGCTCAGCAGCTGGGATGACATTGTCACAGAAGGAATAGGAAACTCCTCCGCACTTCATCTTCATGCTGATCTGCTTCAGCTTTTGTGTGAGGTGGGAAATACAAATCTCTCATCCGATTATAGATGAAAAACTGAAGCAAAGAGCTGCTAAGGGGCTTGGCCCAGGCCACACGTGGAGTCTGTGTCACAGCAGACAACTAAACCAAACACTCTTAAGTTTGCCTCTTCACTGACAATAGGATCCTACGCCCAGCCCACAAGGGATTATGCCATTGGGAGGTCGGCCTTCAGGTCAAAGATAGACTACAGCTCCTAGAGAATAACCAGATGTACCAGCTATTATTATAAAAGCTGAAATGCATTGGGTGCATGGTAAGACACTCATCTACACCCCTTAAGGCTGTAGGTTCAAGCCCTACTGGATCTCACGATGGATGACCGCCTGTAGTCCACCCAGCTGTAAATGCGTATGTGGTCCATTGAGATGAAGAAATAAAAGGTGATCGGATGTGGTACTGGCTGTCATCACTCCCTTGTGCACCATAGACCAAGGAAACCAGTGTCTCTTAACCACAGCAGCTTGGAAAGGACTTTTATTACTATCTGGTGTAGAGCTGGACAAGTTACCTAATTTGGGCTTCCTGATTACTTATTGGGTACCCGGGTACCCCAACAATCAATAATTCCATTACCCATTTTTAAAATTTTCTAGTTACTGATTTGTAAATTGGGACACAAAACTGAAAAACTGGGCAAAAAATGATCAAAACTGGAAGTTGACATTCTGGGACACTGGGTACCAGAACTGGGTCATGATTGGGTACCTATTAGTACCTGATATTTTCGAGACAATTCAGGCACTGGAAATTTGACAGGGTACTGGTTTCAGCTCTAATCTGGTGCTTTACTGTGGCATTCTCTGCTTCCTACTATAGCTTACAACCTTTTACAGTACTCCCCACCTCCAAATTCACAATGAACAGTTGACATGGAAGTGTCAACCCTAAGCTTCCAAGTTGGCACTCCTGTGAGATTAATATTATGAACTAGGATAGGGGAGCGACATCTCCTTCAAAGCATTGTTGAAGGCTGTCTTTAGGCTCAGGCAAACATTTCAATGTAGCCTAACATGAGAGGGAGGAATGAAAGTACAATTGGACTTCACGCCCAAGCTTAAGGCGGCGGGGTTGCGGGGAGGGGAGGGCTCAAAATAACATGGATTTTGGTATACATTAAAATGGAATGGGAAATGTAATAATTGTAAATAATTTATGCGTAAATAAAGTACAAGTATGATCGCCAGAAATGTATTTCGAACCACATGATGTGGAATGGAAGGTAGGGGATCCTGCCCATAAGATATCTACCAGGATTTACTGGTACCCCAAGTTTCTCTCAGTGGACGGGATTCTATTAATAGCATTCTAGTCATAGTTTTCTTCACAAACACTAGGGGCAAAACCTATAATTTTTTAAAATAAAAACTCCAGAGCTGATAGAGAAAAAACTGCCTGCAGGGTCATTTATTATTATTATCTCCAATTCAAGCAGCATGTTTCATTTGAATGAAATTAGATAAGTATTTGGATGCGTGATTTGTGAAAATTCAAAGATTTCATTTGTTTCATTTGTGTTCATTCATTTTCATTCCATTAGGTTTTATTTCATCTATTTTGTTATTTTCACCAGGAAAAACTCAGTTTTCCTGTTGTTCCTACTGAAAATAGTGAAAGAAAAAAATCATCAAAATCAAAAGGAACAAAAACAAAAGGAACAAAAAATTTGAAATTTTGAGAATTGGGTGTTTGCACAAGCGATGTCCATTACTTGTTTAGCCCATTTAGGATTGAATCATCTGGATTCAACAGGTTAGCTCAAAATTTTAGGGAACTTGTTTCATCTCTAAAAAACCTCAATTTCTCAAATGAATACTCCAGGCAGATCGCAAAAATGCCCCAGGAAGACCAGATTGCAACCCACAGGATGTGTATCTGGCCTTCCTGCAATGACATACAGCAGAGTCTAGCTAGGTTGGAAAGGGCTTTGGTGCAGATAATTAATAGGGATGGGCGAACAGATCGCGGTTCGGGTTCGGCCGTTCGGTTCGGCTGCGTTCGGTTCGTCCGTTCGGTTCGTCAGTTCGGCTAGTTCGCCGAGTTCAGGTTCAGCTGTTTGGTTCGGTCGTCCAAACAGGCTGTTCGGTTCGGCCATTTGGGAAATGTTGTTATGGGTGTTTTTTATATGTTTTTTTTTTTTTATATGGGTTTTTTTAATTTATTTTTTAATCTAATCTACACTAAATCTAACTGCTATTAACTATTCTAAATGCTATGAACTAAATGGATTATCTAATAAGTACACAGACCTACTCCTACAAACACTAAAACTAAATCACT
>QEPC01001301.1:2025400-2061163 GCA_003113815.1 Sphenodon punctatus
TTTCTTGCAAGCCTCTCCACCCCTGGTGCCTGGAAGTCTGCTCCTCAGTGACTGACACCTCCCTGTCATGTTTGACCTTCCAGTGAACCTTTTTTTGCCACCCGAACTCATCCAAACGCGATCTGAACTGACCGAACTGTTCGGCCATTTCGCCATTCGGTGTTTGGTTTGTTCGGTATGTTCACGTTCGGGTTCGGGTTCGAGTTCGGTCATCTGAACAGGCCGAGTTCGGGCCGAACTCCGAACTGCCAAACCGCGTTCGCCCATCTATGAGCAAAAAAATCCCAGAGCACTGGAAACAAGGGAACATTTCATTCCGTAAAAATGAAGTGGTGGTGAACAAGAATGTCTCTTTTTTTACAACATATTTTTGTCAGAAAAATTCACAGGGCGAATGTTTGCAGCAGACCAAAAGAAAAACACTCGATCACTCATAACTTGTTTGGCCACGAGGAAAAAATAGTGAACACCTGTAGACACTTGCCATCATACAGGCCCCCAAATGATCAACATTGCCTCTCTGCTCTTGGGTACTAGTGAAACTGAAGCCAAGAAACTGTTCTCTTCCTGTACGTGGAGGGGCAGCCTGTCCAGGTCTCACTCTGGGTGACTGACAGACAAGAAGAGGTGACGGCTGTGCAGGATTAATGGAAATGTTAAGTCGAGCATCGATCAAGGTAAGAAATTGGCTCAGTAAATGGAAACAAAGTTTTAAAGTCACCAGAAATCAATAATTTGCTAATTTGTAAATCAATTTCTGTTGTTTGCATCCTACCCCAAAGTACCCTGTTAAGTTTCAACGCTATTAAAGTTGGTTGGCCTCCTCCAAGCAACGTTACAGGAAAATTTCAGCCCAGATTTTTAATTCTGCAAAGAGCAAGGGAGCCCTTTCTCTGAAGCAATATTGGCTGTTGTTTCACAGACATTTATAACAGGATGGAAGGCAGAGGTAGGGAATGGTCAGGTCCGAGGACCAAATGAGACCCATGGTTTAATTTTAAGTGGTCCCTTTCCAGTAGGGATGGGAATATATTGCCGGTATTTGGGTGTATCGGATTAATCTGATAAATCCGATATTTACCTGTACCAGCATACCGGATCTTTAACATTGGGCACCTTACCATTTTTTTTACATTGCGGCCATTGAGATAAACAGCCGCAATGTAAAAAAACCGGTAAAATGCCCAATGTTAAAGATCCGGTATGCTGGTACAGGTAAATCCGGTACTGGGGAGATCCGATACCGGTAAATCTGGTATCCGGTATTCTCCCCGGTGTACCACCCCTACTTTCCAGTCCTTGGATCTGGTCCCTGAAGTCACTGCCTGCCCCCAAGCACTGAGAAACTGAGCTCAGGATAAGGGAGATGTGATGAGGGCATGCTCACAAGGAGAGGTCCATGATCTGGACCCTCCTCTTTCTGAGTGTGTAACTCTCCTTGGGTTCAAATTTGTGGGACTTATATTAAAAACAATCCCAGAGACAAACTTCACACAAATTGCAATAGGCTTATAAACTTATATTTGACAATCCATATGACCTTTACAGAACTATGTCCCGTTAATGGCTAACGGCCATTAACTGCCTCTCCAGTCTCCACCTCACTCTATTTCCTTGTATACAGAGATGTTTCAGAACAATGGGATTTAAAATGTCCACACAGCTTAGTCCAACTCTCAGAAGATCATACAGTTCTTCTGGTCTCTCTTGGTGGTTGTCGCCCCAGTCACAGCCACTCTTTTCCACCTAGTCCTGAAGAGGAAAATCCAGAAAGAAAAGCCTGCATGCAAAACAGAACAGTACAATAATATATGATTCAAAATTCCCTCCTTCCCTTTCCATTTACCAAATTAAGTTACCTGGTACACTGGAATACAATTAACCACTCTAGATTGCCCCTTGCAGTATAAACTAAACTGAAGCAAACTGTTCAGGGCCTAATAAAGGAAAGAACAGGAAAACCAGCAGCAGTCTACTTCTCCTCTCCACCACAGCTTCCAACTTTGTGATCCTGTTACCTCAATTGAAGCACTCAAAATGGCTCCCTGTAACTAGTTGTCATAGTGATCAAAGGAGTACTAGAACTTTCTGAAGCTACTCCTTTCTGGGCATGTGCAACCCTGAGATGAGTCACAACTGTCCCTTTCTAGGATTAACCCAGCCTCTTAAAGAGACATCTTCCCCAACATAGCTGGGTTACAAGTGCCCTTAAGCACCACTCCACCAAACATCAATGCGGCCCTCGGAGCTCACACACACCCCTTTTTAGATGTTCTAGGTTTATGCGGTTTTGTGTATTTTTATATGTATATTTTTATACATTGTAAGCCACCCCGAGCTGCCTTTGGCAGGAGGAGCAGGATATCAAATGTTTTACTAAATAAATAAATAAATTGTACTAATTTTCAAATTGGTCCTTGAGAAGGAAAAGGCTCCCCATCCTTGATGTAGGGCCACAGCCAGAGAAGTGTCTGGTGGCCAAAGCTTCCCCACCTTCACCCCTAAACACTTCTCTCCAAACCTGAAAGCAGACGTTCTCATCACCTTCCAGGTTCTGGTGCTTCCCCAAGAGGGTGATATGAATTGCAGAAGAAAACAGCACAAGGAGAAGAGAACAGAAGACAGTTTTTATCGGACACTGGATTTACCCCGGTATGAGATTTTTTTCCCTATTGAAATCAATGGGAGAAAAAACTGGAAATACTTGCAATAAAAGATGTCTTTCATAAAGCAGAGAATGACTGGTTCACTTCTTTCCTTAACCAGACTACAGTAGCCCCAGTCACCCACTACTACAAATAGGGTTTTTTTCCACAGCATAATACAAACAAACTCAAAAAAAGTCATCCAATCAAATCAGCAACTGCCAGGGGAGGACACAAGCACAGTAGCACGTCAGTCAATCAGTTTAGTTTGCAAGTGACTGACAACTAGTGTATTAGCCATAGCAGCCAGTGGCCACGGGCGAGCCACCACCAGCCACTTTACATTTGTTTACCAGATTTGACACACAACAGTTTAAAAAACTTTTTTTCACAGCACACAAAAGACAAAACCAAACACAAGAGCAATTGTTCTGTCAACTACCAGGGGATACCCATGGTGCTATACCTCCACATTGCCAATGCCAACACAGTTGTCAATCCAAAATCCTG
Organism: Sphenodon punctatus; assembly: GCA_003113815.1. NCBI lineage: Eukaryota > Metazoa > Chordata > Lepidosauria > Sphenodontia > Sphenodontidae > Sphenodon > Sphenodon punctatus. The sequence goes on from QEPC01001301.1 coordinate 2,028,556, forward strand.
TGTGACCCCCAAAATGACCAAGTACAACATACATTACATGCCAACAACTATATTCAGAACCTAGTGTATCCCAATCCCTGGGATCCCCAAGATGACTCACATATTGCCAATGCCAACATTTCCAACCTCACCAACAGTGTTTAAAATCAATGCCAAATCCATTATGACCCCTAAAACGACCCCCTATATAGCCAATAATGCCAAAAACTGACAATTCAAAATCTTATTGTTCGCCTGTGTCCCCAGATCCCCCCCAAATCACCCACATATTGGCAATGCCAACAGTTCCAATGCCAACACAACACCGTGTCAATCCCAAATTTAGTGAAACCCCCAAATAAACCATATCTCCCCCCATTTGATCATAACCCCAGCCATGGGGACAGAGTGCATGGAACCCCAGTAAGAAGGCTCTCCATCCCTCCAGAGGCAGGGCCTAACCCAGTAGCAAGTAGTTCACAGAGTTAACATTGGAGGAAGGAACATTAGTTAACCCTGGGAACTCCTTGCCGCTGTATTAAGCCCTGCTTCTGGGAGGATAGAGCGCCTTCTGGGGTCCCATGTACTGTCTCTCCCCCAACCAGAGCCTCTCAGTTTTCTAACCCAGCATGGGGGGGGGGGGAAATAGATCACGTTGCCATCACCTACCTTTATCCTGAACCCTCAAATCCTCAATTTTTGTGCCCTCTTTGGCCACCTGTAGTTTTCTGAAGGTGTAGGCTCTGAGACACAAGCCTTCCTCCTGACTTGGAGAACTGAGTTATATCCCAGTTCTGTGAAAAGTCGAATCAGAAGAAATGAAAAGGGAAGAGAAGGACAGGTCAGAGGAGAAATAGGAGGGAAAGGGGATTTTTTGGTGCACAAGTTGAGGAAGGGGAAGATGGGTTTTCAGCAGGGAACAGGGGAAAGGGGACACTGTTGTTGTCTGCAGCTTTCTCTTCTGCCACTGCCAGGCTTTTACCACTTTCTGTACCATCCACAAGGAGAGTGAGACAAGGTGTGGAATCTGATGAGATCTCAGAGAAATTGGAGGAGAAAAGAAAAATGTACTGTGCTATTTGAATTTGAGACAGAGAATTTTTTAATTCTGCCCCCTTATTGACCCAGACAGTGGTGTTGCTCCAATGCTCCACAACAGGCAAAGGGCATGCAGCACCTCCTTCTGCTCCAGGAGACATTGCAGCATCAAGAAGGTGAAGTTCCACCTTGTGGCCACATTCTGTACCAGCCAGTGAAGCAGGGAGCCCAACTCCTGCTTCTCTCGCAGTGCCCGGCTGGCTGAAACTGACTGATGGAAGTATCCGTCGATCTTCCAGGCAGTTGCAAGGAGTGCCTCTAAGCCCTTGGTTCCACTCAAGGCACCATGAACCACAAGGTTCAGGAGGTGCGTGCTGCAGCGAACATGAGTATAGCCACCATGAGTAATGGCTGCAAACCTGTTATTGCCACTATCGATTACAAAGTAACCAACCTTGATGGTTGAACCTTGGCACTGGACCCACCCATCTAGCATGCCATTTACCACTTTGAGGATATTGTCCACCTTGTGTTGCTTGTCAAGCACCTGGGCATGCAACAATGCCCATCGATGCTGTCTGGGCAACACCGCCCCCCCCCCCCAGTTGCTACTCACTGCTTCACTGGTGACAGGGACTGGTGACATCTGCCACCAGTGTGTGGTCAACAACATATATGCATGGACCACACTTTTGCTAGTCCACAGGTCTGTGTTAAAATGTACCACAGACCCCCTCCGTGCGGGAGAACTCCACACGGAGCTGCGACCGACTGCAACCTCTCGTACAGATAACCTTCATGTGGAAGGTTTTACAGCAAGGGACTCTAATGGGGCTCCAGCAAATGAAGCAGCCATTGGAATTAGACACCTTCAACCAGGTTGAACAGCCTCTCATCCAGGAAAATCACCTCCCCAATTGCCTTGGTGATGGCTGCAGCCATGGGTAGCTGGATGAAAATGGTGTCTTTTCCCAGAGCACAATTACAGTGGGCTGGGACAAGGACCAGGATCATGATGGAGTGGGGCGCACTCCTCCTCTGAGGGGGCTGGGTGGAGGGGATAGAACCATCACCAGATGGCCCAGAGGTGATAGTTGCAACAGGAGAGGAAGAGGGCTGCTCCTTCTCCAAACTCTCATCTGTACCCTCTGCAACTGGCACCGCCCCACGCTTTTGCTTGAGACAGCATTTCGCAGGAGCACATGTGTCCCTGTGGTGTCATCTCAAGAGACTGTGTAGGCCAGAGGTGCCATATCTCATTGGATCATTGCCACCACAACTGATCTTGGAATGACAGTGCATGCACTAGGGGTGGGAATATCGGTTCTCCAGAGATCTGATATTACCGGTATTTGGGTGTACCGGCTTAATCCAATAAATCTGATATTTACCTGTACCGGCATACCTGATTTTTTACATTGCAGCCATTGTAGTCAATAGCTGCAATGTAAAATTGGGTACCGCGGGCAATGTTAAAAATCCGGTATGCCGATACCGGTAAATTCGGTACCTGAGAGATCCAATACCGGTACATCCGGTACCTGGTATTCTCCCCGGTGTCCCACCCCTAGCACGCACACTACCTTTGAGGTATCTTCCATCCAGATATCAAGATGAGACCACACCCAAGATGTGATCTTCTTCGTTCTGGTTCCTGGGAGAGCAGGAGCAGTACGACTGGCGGTTGACCTCTCAATGGCAGTGGTCATAACACTGGAGAACAGGATGGTGGTGGTAGCTGGTGCAGCAGAGTGTGTGGGTGCAGTGGGCGGGGACCAAGCTGGTGTGCTAGGGTGTGTGTTGGCAGGGGGAGAGGATGGGGAAGCAGGCGTGCTAGTGAGTGTCAGAAAAGGGAAAGGATGGAGCAGCTGGCACATGCATGAGGGAACGTGCATGTGCTAGGGCAAGCTGGGCACTAGAAGGAGCAGAAGCAGCAGCAGAAGTAGCCAGCAGATGGTCTGCTGCACTAGCAGAGGAAGAAGGTGCCCTCTTCTTATTGTTAGTCAGCACCAGGGAGGAGGAAACACCCTCCCCCCATCCCAGCCTCTTTGGGGCCTTCAAAACACATCCAAAGCCTGTAAGCTTGGGCACGGTTGAGGCTTGTGTGCATGTGGCCCTACCTCAGGTGTCTCTGCACCGGACTGTGTGGGCTGCCTAGGAAAAGGCTGGCCTCTTCCAACATTCCCACTCATTGTCTGTTTCTTCTTTCCACGGCCGATCATATTGATATTCCAGTAGTGAAAAAGAAGAGAGGGCCACCAGCAACAGAGGATGGAGTATGCTGATGTGTGAGTGAGAGTGAGAGTGAGTGTGTGTGGGGGGCTGTCTAACTAGGGGGGGTCTAAAACTAAATAACTAGGGGGTCTAACTAGAGCTATGGGTCGAAGAGCTTGGGGGTCTAACTAAATTGGGGGACTGGGGTCTGTGGATTAGGGGCTAGAGGTCTGGGAGCTAGCTACTGTAGAATGGCTTCCAAGTCCAAGGTCCTAGAAGGTCCCAAAAGGAAAAAGATCTCCATAGCAATTGGCAAGCACAGCCAAGTGCCCACCCCCTACTCACATCCCTACCCCCCTCCAAAAATCTTAGGGAAGCTTCAGGATTGAATGCCTTTTTTGAATTCAAAAAAGGCAACCAATCCAAGGCAGGGTTAAAAAAGGCACCAACATACTTAAATATAACAAAGTTGCCACAGGGAGGGCAAGGACAACATATCTATCTCTCTCACTCTCACTCTCACTCTCACTCTCACTCTCACTCTCACTCTCACTCTCACTCTCACTCTCACTCTCACTCTCACTCTCACNGGATCTAAGATTTAAATCCGGTACAGTCAAATCTTGGCAATACTTGTGCCCGGCAGCCTCCCCAGTGTATCAATGTATGGACCACCTCTACCAATTTAGCGATCTCCCATTACCAAAGTTGGGTAGTAAAATGGAAAATGAATAACTCAATAACAGTAATACCATTTTGGGGGGTAATCAGGTGCTTGACTTGAATTATTATTATTATTATTATAAACATTTATATAGCGCCAGTCGTGTGACCTGGTGCTGTACAGAACATAGAATTAGACGCGGTCCCTGCCGGTGGCTTACAATCTAAAAGACAAAAGGGGGGGGAGACAGGGAGAGGGGACAGTGGGAGAGAGAGGGGAGAAGACAAACAAACATTCAAGTGGATGCGAAGTCTCAGGTGCGTATGCTTGGCTTGGTTACAAGTACTGATTGTGCACCAGACAGACTACCCAAAATTGTGGGTATTACCCAAAGGTAGAAAATGTGCTACCCATTTCAGCCCCAGTTGCACCCTTGAAACTATTGTTTAGAACTGGAAATGCAATGACCTAACAATAAGATCAGAGTAGGTGAAGGACAAAGCACATTTTTGCCTCCCCAGAAATCTGACAGGACAACAATGTGCCAATGAATTGAAAATTGCTGTTCACAAACAAACCTTTCTGCGGTACAGTGGCAAAAACTGTGGGGGGAAGGACGCCATCTTGCTCCAGCCAAGGTCAGGTTGTGATGGAGTTCTTGATTAATTTGCATAACACAATAAAATTAATTAGCTGACTCGGCACTCAGTCCCAGCATTCCTTCAAGGAAGTCATGCTTATTAAATGGAAGCTGTCTGCCATTCAAGGTCAGAGCTGGTTTTGAACATAGACTTAGTTATGCTATAACCCAGAAATTGGAGAAAGCTGTGTGAAGAAACAAAAGGAGAGACTTCTGTTTGAGAATGAGCCATGGCGGACACTCTCTCATTTGGGGTGAGTGGAGCACAGACCCGTTTAGAGCTGAAACAATCATCTGCACAGATACTGGTAAAGGTCAGGTTTCCAGTAACCAAACAGATAAGTATTGGTTACTGAGCAGTAACCATTTATTAACCCACAGTTTACCCAAGTTGCCATGTTACTGTGTTGCCACTTTGTGCAAAATGCCACATTGCATCAGTCCATTTTCTCATCCATTCCAGGGTTACCAGCTAGTTCCGTTTGCCCATAATTCCTTCCCTGTTAATCCCCCCGGACCCTGGTTTCAAGTTTAACTCCAGTTTCTCATTGGATACCCTGTTTCCAGATTTCCATTCATTTTCACCAGGAACAATGAAAACACGTGGTAGAAAATGAATGGTTAAAAAACATTACTCGGTTTGTTCATTTTGGGTCCGATCATTCGGATTTGACGAGTTTGCTCATTTTGACTGGTATCCACTTCAATTCAACTTTGTGGCAACTGAACGCTACCACTTATTGTTAGAAGGGCCAATCCTAAGCTCAATGCGGCAACATGCAACGTGAGCACAGTGCCCGTGCAACCTGCACGTATCCTGCGCCCAGGTATGGGGAATATAACCTATGTGCAGGGGGGGTGGGGAGATTAGACTCAGCCCCTTTATCTTTTGATTTCCCCTCTGCCATTGAATCTTACCCAGACCACCACTCGGGGGGTGAGGGGGGAACAGTGTAAACCGTTTTAACACTTTGCAACTCTTTCTTTCTCTGGTTCATTCCTTCTTTTCAAGTTTGCTTTGCTTAAATTAGAAATCTGAGTAATGTCACCAGCTGAGCCATTCACAAAAATTAGAACCTTGGTTTTAGAAGGCTATCACTTAATGCAGTGAAGATTCACTTAGTCCTGCTTTTCAAAGTGGCGACTGTGTCTATATATCAGAAAATAGGCACGATCAGGAGAAGAGAGACTTCAATGTTATGAAAAATTCAGAGTTCTCTGTCCGTCCTCTGTTCACCATAGCAACTCAATAAGAAAAACAAAACAAAACAAAAAAACCCCAATCCTTGGCTTATTTTCAATCATGGCAACTTGAACAATGAGAACAAGGTTTTTATCTTCTTGGACTGGGATGAAAGACCATCCTAACAACTCATTTTTATGAGCGTACATGGACTTTGCAAACAAGTGCATGTTTTCATTTCTCTGGCTGTCAATTTAGCACAGTCTATTATGAAATGCTGTGGGATTTTGTACTGCAAGCTTTCCTTGTCTAGCAAAGACTTCTCTTGACATCACAAAAAGGCCAGTATCCTCCTTATTTCCCTGCAAATACACACATGCACACATTCCCAATGATGGAATAAATTATTTCAGGATTCGAGATGACATCTGCATACATTGTCATTCTTTTTATTGAACGACTGGTATAGAAACAACAGATGCGTCAATCTTGCTGTTCTGTAAAGCGCCAGGTACACAACTGGCGCTATACAAATGCTAATAATAAAATAAAATAATAATAATAATAATAATAATAATAATAATAATAATAATAAATGGAGGTCCAATGTAGCCTAGTAGATAAGGCACTGGTCTTGGTCTTGTAGGAGCAGGGTTCAAATCCCCTCTAGTCCATGAACTTCACTGGATGGCCTTTGTGAATTCACTCTCTCTCGGTCCCTCATGGGAACAATAATGACTGAGACCACTTTCACACCAGGCCCCACATATTTTGGCTGTGGAAGGGAACAAGCAAGCCAGAATATGCATGTTCTGGTTTGAATATGATTGTTTGGTTTTTGATCTTTTTCTACCATTGAAGTTAATGGAAACAAGCTGCAATGCAAAAAAACCCCAAACTGGCGCAATGCAAAAAAGCCAACATGCCCCATGGACCGCATGTGCAGCTGCGCGTAAACCATGCACAAACCGCGCAGATCTGCATTGTGGGCACATTGTGCTCTGCGAAAACCACATGGATGCGCATGTACGTACATGCGCACATGCAGCCCGCGGGGCATTGGATCACAGCCAATGTAAAGGAACCAAAAAAGTCTACAGTTCTGGATTAATCTAAAGCAGTCATTTTCAGGCAATTTTGGTTTTATCTGGAAACTAAATTCCCATCCCTAGTGATGAGATAGCCCATTGGGTACCCAACACAATACTCAAACAGTGGCTATTGCCTCCAAGATACTAATTTAGGTACTTGTTCTAGCTCAAATAATGACCTCTCTCATAGGGTTGTTGTGAGGGTGAACTAGGGCCCTTTTCAAATGGGCACGGGTGCATGGGGGGGTTGGGGGGTGCCACGGTATGTGTGTGGGGTGTTCTCATGGACCCATCAGGCCACGGCACCGGGATGGGCCCGGCATGTCCGCTTCCTATGATGTGCACGCACCCCCCGCTGCGCACACTGTCATGGCGCCTCTGGTGCCCTCCAGCAACCAGCCTGAATGAGGGAGACGGGGCACCGCTTCCCGTGACCCCGTGCAACGCGGGGTCAGTGCCTGTACTGCCATGACATTCTGCCTGACTTCAGGCATGCAAAGGGACGGGGCCACTGAATAAGGGCCGGCACCCAGCGCTGGTAATCTGAGAAGCTAGTCCCCTTTGTGAAAGTCATGTGTGTACCATTGCCATTGTGTTGCTGAGTCGAGTGTCCTGTCCTGTGAGTACGTTTGAGTCCCTATTTGTTCGTCCCCCACCCCAGGTGAGTGTCCGTGAAAGGTGAGTGTTTGCAGATCCTTCCTTCCTGCTCCCCAGATATTCCTCCCCTTGCCCCTGTGCTGTGTGCCCCTACCTCCTGCCCATGTTTCCTGGGATCCTACCCCCCTTCCCTCCACCATCTCACTCCTACTTGCCCTGACACCCCCCCACCACCACCACCACCCGTGGCGTGCGAGCGTGGTGTCTGGAGTCTAGAGCAGAAGCCAGGAGGCACAGACCTGCTCCGGTGCTTGGTGCCCAATGATGATAGGGGTTTCATCTCCTTGAGATGTATAGGGCCCACATACTATCCTGATGAGCATTTTAGGCTCCTAGCAGCCTGCCAGCACCAAGGTATAGGTGGAGTGTGGTTGGTGCGACTGTATCCCCTTCCCCTACCCCCACTGACAACCCCCACCCCTCTTCACCCACCTCCATGCACGGAGCATCCGACATTGCTACCCGTTGCTCCATGGGTGGGTGATGGGTTGACGTGGGTGGAGCGTGGGAGCGTTACCTCATGCACCCCCACCCACCAGCTGTGTCATTTAAACATATGCCCACCTACACGCACACACCCCGGCAGCATTCAAATCGACGCCCCACCCCACCCTGCATATGTGGGCGTGGGGGGGGAGAGACACGTCCATTTGAAAAGGGCCTACATAAAGACTTGAAAGTACTTTGAACACTAAAATGCTATGGAAATGATTACCAGAAAAAAGACAGAGTAAATCAGTAAATCTGTCAAATCTATTCTATATGAATTGAAAACTGTTGTACGGATAATAACCAATATCTATTTGTGCTCCAATTTGGGACTATTACCCTTTTGGGGGGGGGGTTGGTTGGTTCGATAGTTTTGATGTTTTGATCATTACTGAAAATGATGCAACCACAACACCAAAATGCCAGACACACAAAAGAACAGAAACACAATACCGCAAAAACTCCGATCTGTGAGCACCCATTTCACGCAGGGATGTTGTTCGGGTGCTCATATGGCTATCTGAAAACGTGAATACCACCCATGAATGAGAAACCCACTACCCTACAGGGGTTGGGTTCGTATCATTTTACTTAATTATGAAAATGAATGGAGCCCCATTTGTTTTCATAACTAAGGTAACAAAAACAAATGACTTAAACAACATTTGTTTGATTTCATTCATTTCCATTTTTTTTGTTGTTCTATTAAAATCATTAAAAAATAAAAATAAGAAAAATAACTGTGCATGCACAAAATGGTCTCCAGGCATTCTGCCCATACGTACCTTTTTCCAAAATAGTGCCGATGCTGCTGAAGCCATTTGGAAAAGGGCTGCGCATGCACAGAATGGCCATGGTGGCAATTTTGGCACAGTGCTTTATTATTACATTATTAATAATAAACAAAAACGGTAAAGACCTTTACAAAAACTCCCCAAAATGAAGGGGGTTTTGTAAGTGAATGATGTGCCTTCTGCACACCCCTACTACCTAATTCAGCTTTAATAGTAATATTCCTTGTACTGGAACACTTGAAGGCCACAACTAGAGTGAAAGTTCATGCAGTCTTTTTCATGGTTGCCTCTTTACTCTGCATTTACTCCAAGTCCTAGATCGACCCTTGCGGTTGGCTGGGAGCATCCTCCTTGAGGTCCCCCAGGTTTTGACTATGAGGATGATGTTCTCAGTGGCCTCACCATGGCTACAGAACTCCTCCAACCGGAGGTCCGCCTTTCCTTAGACCTCCCCTCTTTCCGTAAGTGTAAGACCTGGCTGTTTCACTGGGCCTTTGGTTAGGGAGACGGGTGGGGGTTTGGGAATTTTTTGTTTTTTCTACCAGGGTTATTTTAATGTTTACTGGTTTTATTGTTATTTTAAGATGTTGTTAGCCACCCTGAGATGTGAGAGCAGGTGGGGTACAGCATAAAAACCATGAGATAAATAAAAAAATTAATATTCTTGACTTGGGCCCTTTTTACACAAGACATGCCCACTTATGTCCATGCAGGTCCACTGTGTGGACATGAGTGGGTGCTGCCCATATGACTGCCATGGTGGGTGAGTGGGCGTGCATGCACACTCCTGTGAAACACGCATGCCCACCCACCTCCACCCATCACCCATTCACGCAGCAATTGTCCAAGATGGCAATGTTTCCATGAGTGGAGATGTGGGGGGGATTAGGGGGGGATTGGTGTGTGCCCGTTTGCACTGGCCCACCACAACACCCACACTGTTGCACGCATACCAATCCCCCCCCTGTANGCCTGTTTAAAAAGGGCCTTATTGTGGCCTTGGTGAAAGGTGAGTGCGAGTGTGTGTGAGAGAGATTAGAGATCTGTACAATGTGCAAAGAAAGTATGGTGAGCCTGGGAGCAAAATCAAGCCAAAAACAGGCACAAGAAATAATCACAATACGAGGTCAGCAGGGAGTAAAGATGGAGCAGAACAGGCAAAGATTAAAGTAAATGGGAGGAAATATAGATGATGAAACAGGAAAGCAAGTGTACGTGTACTAGAGCTAAATGGGTACCTAGATTCCTACCAGAGCGTAATAATACCTACATTTTCAAGTACTGTCTCGAGTATTTGATGGGCTACTCAATCACCAGTTGGGTACCCCGAGACTCAAAAGATTGGTAATTTCCCATACTGATTTTTTTATTTTCCAGTTACCAATTAATAAATTGGGATGGAAATCATACCGGAAGTCAATATTCCAGGATTGGAAGTCAACATTCTGGAACACTGGGTACCTGAATCTGGTACCAATTGGTACCTGATATTTTCAAATCAATTTGGGTACCAGAAATTCAATGGGCATACCCATTATTGTGGCTACACATTTCACCTCTAACCTGTACCTATCTAAATACCCACATACTAAACGATTGCGCCAGTTAAACAAACACATTGTTGTGATGTCACACTGTGACTAGAGCGGAAGTGAGTATCCATTACTCTCAGGTTTGCAGTAAGCAGTAATTTGGTAAATGGCATTTGCATTATAAATGGTGATTCAATAAATGGTGATTCAGTAAGTGATAATTTGGTTAAATGGTAATATCTAGTATTCCAGTTTGTTGGTTAACCTCCGAGGTTACTGGATAGTTACCAAATCACCACCAAGCTATCCAAAATACCCACTATTAACTGTGGATATTTATTTTTTGGCTACCTCTTTCAGCTCCGATTGTGACAAATGCCTAGTCCTGCTCTTGTCACAGGGTGTCGCAACTTTCCTAGTCCCACCCCCACCACATTATGTACTTTCTGGAGAGATCCTTTATGGCCATTTGCTTCCATTGTGCATGCTACACTCATCAACTATAGTTGAGGCTCTATCCCTTAGTAGCTATTTTGTCAATTATTGCCCCCTAGCTCCAACAAAGATTAACCAGGGACATAACTAAAATAGATGCAGCAGGTGCAGTTGCACCTGGGCCTACTAGCTTGAGGAGGTGGGGGTACAATACATGTGGAATGCATGTGTATCTGGTGTGGAGCTGGGGGTGGGGGACAGGACAAAGGGACCCATTCCAATCTAGCTATGCCCCTGAGAGTGGCACCAGGCATTTCAAGTGAAGTATTCATTCATTCAACTATTTGTATACCACCCCCTCCTGCCCAATGGCAGCGAACACCACAATACGACAGACAGACAGACGCAATGCATTACAATATGTCAATTAAAACCATAAAACAACAGAGGCACAAGAAAAAAAAGTCGTTAACCCTAAAAGAAAACCCACCTACCCACTCTCCGTCCCCCACACCAAATGCCTGATGAAACAGCCAGGTTTTACATTGTCTACAGAAGGAGGGGAGGTCTGGAGAGAAGCAAATATCTACTGCGAGGGAATTCCACAGCTGCAGCACTGCCACCAAAAATGCCCTCTCGAACGTTGTCACCCACAAAACCCGAAGGACCTCCAAGAGGGCACCCCTGACCGACCGCAGGGGCTGGTCCAGGACACAAGGGATGAAGCAGTCCTGAAGGTAGAGTGGGGCCAAAGCTTTGAATCAGTCTCAGAAGACTATACGTAGGCAGTCAGCGCAGAGAACAAGAGCACTGGTGTTATGTGTTCCCAGCGGCCAATTGCTGCGAGGGGGCGGGCCACCACAGTCTGCACCAGCTGAAGTCTCTGGGTCGTCACCAAGGGGAGCCCCACATAGAGCATGTTTCAGCAGTCCAATCTCGAGGTGATGAATGCATGGATGAGAGTGGCAAAGATCAGAGCTGGAGATGTATGGCAGAAAATGTTGGACCAGATGTAGTAATTTACCATACGCACTCCTCGTCACAGCCACCACCTGAGCATCCATTGCAGGCAGAACTGTGAGTCGAGAACTTCACCAGACTGCAAACCTGAGGGACCAAGGAGGGATGCACCCCATCAATTCTGGGGGCCTCAACCCCCTCAGTCCTTTCCACCAACATCACCTCTGTCTCGTCGGGATTCAGCTTCAGATGACTCGCCCTCATCTAGTCCTTTAAAGGTCTAATAACCAACACCTTGAATCGGGCCCAGAAGACTATAGGCAGGGCAGTGCAGAGAGTAGAGCACCCGTGTTATGTGCTTGTCCTCGCGAGGAGGCGGGCCGCCGCATTCTGCACAGTGTGCAGTCTCCGGGTCGTCACCAAGAGCAGCCCACGTAGAGCGTGTTGCAGTCATCCAATCTTGAGGTGATAAATTCATGGATGACCGTGGCAAGATCAGAGCCTGAGATGTATGGCCGAAAACATCAGACTAGATGTAATTTACCAAACGCACGCCTCGCCACAGTCACCACCTGAGTATCCAGGAAGATTCAGTGGTGGATAAATCCCCCCACCACAGAGGTGTACACCAGGGGCCCATGTCATTTTCATTTTCATTATTTAAATCTGTCATTTTCATTTTCTTAAATATCAAATTGTCGGTTTTGTTTTTGCTTTTGTTTTTGTTTTCCATTGGTTTCAATTAAAAACACATTTTTGGCTGTAATGTTTATGTTTTTCCACTATATTTGGCTGAAACATGGAGTGACTATACCTCAAATGGAAGACATTATGTGCACCAAATTTAAAAAAGATTGAATAAAGGAATCCAATTTTAGAATCCTTTTAATTATTTTATTTTGCAAAAATCTTCATATACATTCTTAGGTGTCACTTCTTTGCTTCATTTAATGTAGATGAAACTTGGTATGTTTATACCCCTTCCAATATTTACTATCTCTGCCAACTTTCAGAAGGATTGGATAAAGGGTCCTGGTGGTATAAGCAATTAATCTATAAATGTATGTCTGACTGTAACAACTTTATGGTCCAACAAATGTACATGAAGTTTGACAGGGATGTATATCATACTTGCATGATCATCTCTGTCAAATATCATAAAGATATGATAAAGGGCCCCAATTTTATATGCCTGCACAGCATATGCAGAGAAGGAGCCTATGCCAGGGATTCTCTTATGTGTCACTGGGTGTTTTTACACACATATTTCTCCTGGATGTTTACTGTTACATCCTGAACTTTCTGTGTGTCTAAATCACTCATCCAGATCTTAAACATCAGGATCTTTGACCTTCTGCTTAAGAGCTTCTCCCAGAACATTTGTGTGTAAAAAGTTCTCCTAGTAAACTGCTTTGCTCGAGGCAGCTGTGGTCACTTGGTTTCCATGACAGCCTGTCACATCTACAGCTGCGGCTACTTTAGCCTGCCTCAGGGCAGCGTTTGCGTGAAGAATGCATCCAGGAACTACCTCAGGGCAGTGTGTGTGAGAAAAATGAATTCGGAACTTACTTGCGGACTCGTAAACCCAGACGATTGAAAAATCCGGAACTTTAACATGTGTCTAAAAATGTCCATTGTGGTATAACATTGGTTTGTGATGCCAATTGGTCAGCAGAAATGTCAACCAAATATCCTCATTCTGTGCTGTGACCATCCCATCATCTCTCCCCCACTTGTTACTGGGAAGTTGGAACCATCTGTTAAGGAAAGAACCAAGAGAGATTCTCTTATGTCCTCTGTCACAGTGCTGCAGGATGTGATTGTGATGATACCTGGCCAGTCTGGATGTGCAAACTATGTCTCCTGATTGCTGGGATGTTAACCCCAAAGTCCCAGTTATGTCCCTCCTATGCCCGCCTGAGGGCCACCCCCTATGTCCGCCTAGAAGCCACTGCTGATTGGTCCTGTAAAGCTAGAAGCATACAGTAATTGGCCAGTGAATGTGTATGTCAGTCTTTTGGGTTGCTCCCCAACCTACCACCCCCTGCCATGCAGGGTGCCTGCCTCTGACTGGCACTGCATGTGCTGCTATTTATCTGAATAATGGTCTTCAAGGGGACAATTTCAATTGCTTATAAAATTGGGTCCCTTTACCAAGTTGTCCTGTAGTTTGGCAGAGATGACAGGGAAGGTATGTGATTCATTCCTGCCAACTATCTTGTAAACAGGATGGAATACAAAAATGTTACAGCTGGAAATGTATTTTCAAGTTAATGTCTTATACCATCAGGACGCTTCATCCAATCTTTCTGAAAATTGGCAGGTGTGTTTAGCGTGTGGAGTGACATAATATTCACAAGTTTCATGAAAATTGGATGGAAGATAAAGAGGTCATAGCCATGAATGTTATAGCCAGAAATATGTTTTTCAGTTTTGTCCCTTTATTTCAAAAACAAAATGTCATTTTCATTTCTATTTTCATTATTTGTCATTTTCATTATTGCAAGAATGATAATGAAAATGACAATTTTTGTTATCATTATTGTAATAACAAAAACGACATGCACACCCCTAGAGTGTCATCAGCATACGGATGACATCAAACCTCAAACCCTCTCACAATCTTGCCCAAGGGCTGCATGTACACATTGAACAGGAGATGGTACGGAATTGATCCCTGTGGAACGCTACACATGAGTTCCTGGGGGTGGGGGGGATGATGTACAATCACCCAGAACCACATGCTGAGTTCTTTGAGTCAGGAAAGAATGGAACCATTCAAGAACAGTTCCGCCCACCACAGCACAGTCCCGCAGGTGGTTCACCAACATCTCATGTTCAACCATGTCAAATGCTGCTGAAATATCTAATAAAATCAGAAGGGTGGACCGACCTCAGTCCAACTCCTGGCACAGATAATTGACCAAGGTCACAAACACAGTCTCGGTGCCATAGCCCAAAAGTAGACCCCTTCAAATTCAAAGAACTCAATGTTTCCATCGGGAATAACTCTTCTGTGTTTACTGTTGCTGTGTGTAAGGAAATAGAACCCCCTCTCCTTTGCTGTGAACATCTGCAACTAGTTTGATTGAATTTATATCAAAGCTGGGTTGTTTGTAAGCTGCGGAATCATATTTTTGTTTATTTCTGATTAAGCATTATCCCCACAAATGGCACACACATATTTTCCTATTTAATCGTTGTAGCGGAGAGAGTTTAATCTCAGTTCTAATTCAATAAAACGTTATCGTTGGCTGTCCATGAGAAATCCTAACTTGATGTGGCTTCACCGCAATGGGGCAACATGACATCACAACACTGTGTGAAGGGGTGGGGTCAACCCCCATTACATTAGACCTGGGCTTGGAAGTCCCCAGCTTAGAACTGACATTTTTTAGTACCGTGCTAGGCACTCGACGCGGGTCACCCAATCACCAATCGTGTATCTAGATACTCGATAAGTTGTTAATTTCCATTACTGATTTATCAATTTTCTGGTTACTGACTGAAATACTGGAATGGAAAACAGAAAAACCAGGACTTGATATTCCAGGAAAGTTGATATTCTGGTGCTCGAAGTCAACATTCCAGGACATTCAATACCTGAATCGGGTCGTAATCTGGTATTTGCATCCAATATTTTCAAGTCAATATCTGTAGCAGAAATTATACAGGTATACCTGACTTTGTGGGTACTCATTTCAGCTCTAGTCCAGCTACATTGGGACTGAGTTCATACTGGGCTTGAATCAACCCTTAGGCTGATTTTTTTTTAGCCCAAGCAGGGCTCCAAAAACAATTCCTCTTTCCCATCAGTTCCTTCATATCCAGGGACATATTTCCCATCCACCTGGCAGGATTTGCCCTCACCCCTAGGTGCAAAAGTCACAGTGTTTTCCTACCAAGCCTGTCCACCATTGAGATAGGATCGTACTCCAGCTGACTATTCTTCTCTGTCAGTAGAAGTAGTTGGTGCCACTGCCAGTCCACTGGGGAGATAATCGAGAATTAATGTAGAGTCATGGTAATGAAGAGCAAGAATGGGTTATGCCGTTTTGATAATTATACGATACCATTATCCTGTAAATCTGTCAGAGGAAGCAGAGTCCTCGCAGATACATTTGTGTATGTATTCAGGGTTGGGTTTTTTTAAAAAAAAAGGTATTTTAAAAGTCATATCAAACCTTGGAAGATCTAGTTTTCTTTCTGACACCGTTTATCAAAACACCAGCAGCATTCCACTCTGTTCCTCATCTGCTGCAGGCTCCTTGCGGGACCTAGGAAGTGAGTGGAACTGGAGTTATGCTCAAAAAAGTGGTTTTATGGTGAAGAGCTGTTCTGTGAGCAGGAGGGGGCGGGATAGAAAAATAATGAGAGAGAGAACGAACACCCTCCTCTCCTGCAGGAAGACAAAGCAAATGGAGACCTCGGTCCAGAGCTGAAAGGGTAACTATTAGTACCCAAGAGGAATGCCTACATTTTCAAGCACCAAGTTGTGTATTTGATCTCTGAAAAGGAGTCATTTCCAGGGCTGGTTTACTGATTTTTCTGATTATTGATCAGTAAATCAAGTCAGAAAACTGAAAAATTGGGATGGAAAACTGAAGGGGAAAAAAAAATTGCTACTAGAAGTCAATATTCCAGGACTGGAAGCCAACATTCAGAGACATCAATTAGTACCCAAATGTTGCAGGTTGATTTGAGTACCGAAAATTCAATGGAGGCTCGCCTGGCCCCCAGCTTGTTGGCCCTCCTGGCTGTTCATCCAGGCCTTTGGGGGGAGGGGGGGAGTAAAGGGATAGGGGGTGGGATTTTTTTAGCCAGTGGGTCTTACCTCTTTTATTGTATTGAATGTTTTTGTAAACCCCTCCCCTTTGATATATCTTTATATATTTTTGTTTGTTTTAACTTCTGTAAGCTACTCCCAAGCTGCCGTGAGGCTAGATGGGGCGGGGTATAAATCATTAAATAAATAAATAAATAAATAAATAAATATCCCTGTTTTTGCAGGTAATTGTTCCAGCTCTTTCCCTGCTCCACCCAGGTCTCTGCAGGAGCACAAGAGAGCACCTCATCTCTCTCAAGTGTTCCAGATTTTTGAGACATCTGTGATTTCACACTTCTTCTGTTATCTGTTTACCTTTTGTTAACATTCACACCTCTTTTGTCATCTCTGGGTCCTTGACCGGTTCTCTTCCTACCTCTCTAATCGCTCCTTCAATGTGTCTCTTGCTGGTACCTCCTCCACATCACTTTCCCTCTCGGTTGGGGTTCCCGAAGGCTCTGTCCCCAGCCTGCTTCTCTTCTCTCTCTCTCCATGGGAAGCTCGAGGTGACTTTCATTGGCTTGAGGTCTGCCTTTGACCTTATTCCCCTAGAGAGACTATGACACAAACTAGCAGCCACTAGTATTGATAGGCACCTTTTTTTTCTAATGTTACCTTGGGGTTTGAATTTGGCAGATTTTCAACATTCTCTATGGTGTTGAAAGCTGCCATTAAATTTTGGTTACGCTTGATTTTTCTAGCTCCACCTGGTTTGATTTCCCTACTGGCAAATGAGGACAGGCCCAACCGCTGGATGGCAGAGGTTCAGTACACAGTGAACTGTATGGGCTTCTCTCTCCCATATTTGCTTACACAGGGATACCTTAAGGCTAAATTCGAATTAAACCTTAGATTATCCAATTTGCAATGCCAGGAAAACCTGGCAAAATTAAATACAGTCTCTTTTCTTTCTTTATACCCTTCTATTTTACAACTAAAGGACTCAGCTGCCTTATACTTAGTGGATCTCACTGTTTCCAAGCAAAGGGATTTATTTTTTCGAGCCCGTGTAAATGCTCTTCCTACTGTGGTGCTCAAGAGGCATTATAGTGCAACCCTCTTTTCTGAATGGCTTTGCCCTTGTGGCTTGAGAGAATTTGAATCGCTGCAGCATGTTCTGTTGTATTGCAGATTATATGAGCAAGTAAGAAATGAACTTATTGGCCCTGTGCTGAAGCCCGTGCCTGGAAGATCGGTGGGGGAGTATCTCTGATTTCTCCTGGGGGGGTCATGAAAGACAGAGGACACTATCTGTGGCCAAATATTTTGCCCAAGCAATGAACACTCAGATCTGGCTGGCTGGGTGACCATATCACTGGTATATAGGGAGAATCATATTGGTGTATTGCCTTGAGCCATAGTTTCTGCAGATTATTGTTACTGCCATAGTTTTCTATTTTGTAGAGCTGTTTTGGTTCCGTTATGTTGTTTTTTCTGTTTTATTATGATTGTTTTGTATGTTTGCAAAGGCCAATGGCCACACAATAAACTTATTACCTACTATACACTCGGTCCCTGGGCAAACTCATTGAATCGCATGGCTTCCAATATCACCTCTATGGTGATGACACTCAACTCTCTCTCCACTTCCCCTCTCTCCCCTCTACCCAATCTCTTATCACAAACTGTCTCTATGAGCACATTCCCACATACAGTAAAATGCTGGTATTTCTAAATGCAGGCAATTTAAAAATGCACTTACGTTTTATTCACACCAGCATTTAGTTTGCGCATTCAAGTCATTTTAAAGAATGCACCTTTCACATTCCCACATCCTCTGACCTCCTGCGCCACTAACTGAAGCAGCATTTTAATGCATGCCCAGCGCAGCCCCTCGGGTGGGGGGAGAGGAGGAGGAGCAGCAGCAGCAACAGAGCAGGAGCCAAGCTCCAGGAAGCAGGGTGCTGTGTAACTGACATGATACTGACTAGCTACCATTCCGACAAGAGGATTTACACGGGGCATTTCAAATGCGCGCTTGTAAAGGTAGCTTTTGGCTGCCCCCAAATGCGGTAAAAAAATAAACGGAAGGACCACTAAATAAGCGCACTGAGTCCTTCCCACATCATTATAATATGCGGGGGAAAGAAAAAAGCGCTGCTATCCTGGTTGTGGGAATGCGCGCTATGTCTTGCCATAAGCTCAAACTTAATATGGGCCAACACTGAACTCCTTGTCTCCCCTCCAAGCCACCTTCTCCCTCCCATTGAGGGGATCACCATTCAACGTGTCCCTCGGGCATGTAGCTACACAACATCGCTAAGAGCCTGTTGATTTCTTCACTGTCTCCACTGCTAAAACCCTAGTCCATGCTCTAGCTCTCTCTTGCCTTGACTATTGTAACATTCTTCTCACTGGCCTTCCCCACTCTCACCCTCTCATCTATTCAAAATTCTGCTGCCAAGATCATCCACCTCACCCGCCCCTCTGATCACGTACAGCCTCTCCTCTCGTCTCTCCACTGGCTCCCTCTACCTGAATTAATTCAGCACAAGCTTTTTGTCTTTACGAGCAAAGCTGTTCATGACTTTGTTGTCCCCCCTCCCCATCTCTCTACACCCATCTCCCACTCTGCTCCTGTCTGAAAGCTCTGCTCCTCCTCTTCCACCACGCTTACCTGCTCACAACTCCCCTCTTCCTCTAAGCACATTTGCCTATTCTTCCTTGCTTCCCCCCCCGCTCCCCCATGCCTGGAACTCTCTCCTCAAACACATTCACTCCCCTCCCAAACTTCAAATCCCTCCTGAAATCCTCCCTCTTCCATCAGACCTTCCCTAGCTCTTCATTCCCTTAGTTCCCTTCCTAGGCCTGAAGCAAGAGCAGGCCTCAGTACCCCCCAACCAAACCCCTCCCCTCAGCAATCCCTGCTCCTCATACCACCCATACCACACTTGTCGACGCACCACCCCCATAATCAGACACAGAGACATATCATTGGTTTAAATCAGGCCACACTCTTTATTAACAATAACCTGAGGCTGGTGGGTAATTGCTCCAAGCAATCTGGATCCAGTATGCTAGCTAATTCAAACTCATATTAACTAGAACTGACCTGGATGTGCCTTCCAGTGTCAGCCCTGCTCAACAATAACTGAACAACCCCCTCGACAGGCCCTGGCCGTGGCCGAATGGGGGAGGGTGAGTTGTGCAAACCCACCCTATACCAAGCAAGGAGTTAATGCATCAGCAAGGCCCAGGATTGTGCCCATCCTTGGTCCCCCAGCTATCGCACACTCCCCGGGACGTAACCCCAGACATGCTGCGCCCAACATTGTCTGTGTATCACGGCCCCATCTCTTAAGGAGATGACTTCAATTTCCTATGCCCTACCTATTTATCTACTTTCACATACTGGACCCCTGCCACTAAGGGGTAGTCGCAAGCGAACTACCCCGACACCCACCACCTCGACTCCAAACAAGACACCAAGTGTCCAGTCAAAGCTAATAGATAAAGCTCATTTCCTTCTTTGGATAAATGCACACCATCATCCCGATACAATTCCGGGCTCGTGTGCACTATCCCAGCATGGCATAACGTTGTACCGCCAATTCCTTCAATCCATTTACTTATCTCACGATTTATACTTTTCCTTGCCTTATCTATACGCCCAGGTTTGTTGACTCCTGCCCATTTTAAACGAGGAATTAAATTCGTCCAAACCAACTGGGTTTGAGGGAACCATAACTTAAGCACTAACAAATCATTTTTTACCCCCACAATCAAATTTACCCCTTTTCGAGCAGGAATATCATTTTCCCCCAAATGCAAAACCAGTATGTCTGGTGCGGGCCCACAAACCATGCTTCTCAACGCAGGCAACAGCTGATGCCACCGCATCCCGCCTTTACCCATCCATCTAATGGAAGCACGACTTCCTAATCCCAGCTGGGTACCCCCGGGTGACGTCGCAGCAGCCACACCTGCCCATCGCACGATACTATGGCCCAGGATCCACACCACACATCTGCTGTTCCGGGGGTTCAGTCGTCCTGCTAAAAGATAACAATTTTAATATGGAAATGGTCTAATATATTTTCCATACGCACTAGAGCGCCATCTACCTAATCCCTTAATCGCTTGTTCCCCCAATCCTGCAGCCGCTGCGGTTGTTGCGGCCCCAATCCGAAAAGAATGTGACCCGAATTCATTCGGGGGCAGGCCAACCATCACTAAAACCCTTCTCAACACCGATGAAAATTGGTAGCTGGTCAAAGGTACGCCATCACAATGGACGAATAACCTACCCGGAATACCCGGGCGCATTCCCATGTACTTTTTTATCTGAAACACAGGGCAGATTTCATCAACCCCAGTCCTATATAGGTGTACCAAATGCCCTTTTCCCCTCTGATCGTTTTTTGCATACCGCAAGTGCAACTGCAGTGAGTCTTCTAAGAGCCTAAGATCTCGCACTCCCAAGGCACGGTCAGATGCATCATTCTTTGATGATGCTGTAATTTCGCTGACCCTAAAAGCTCCATAAAAAGCAATCACGTATGCAGAGGTGAAGAGCTGCCCTTCATAAACATCGGTACACACCCCTGGCAATGCCCTAACCAAGCGCCGGAGAATCTCAGTGGTAATAGGCGCCCGAGCTGGAACAGGAGCTGGGTTTTCCCTAGCCCAGCTCTCCAACATTCTTTTCATAAAAAATCCCCCATCTGGAGAAGGGAACCCCATGAGTTTACTGGCAAAAGACAACGCTGCCATTTTTCCCGCTATAGTCCCCGGCGCTAAACCTCTGGCCCGGAGATGTATGGCAAATTGCAAGACATGACCCTCTGGTATAGGGAACCCCCTGTTCCACCCTTTGCTGGCCCTAAATACCTGAAACTCGCCGAACGCCCTACCATAGGCTGTCTGTGTTCTGGAAGCGAGGGATCCCTGAATGATGTTCTGAACCTCTAGCTCCCAAGGTTCCACACCCCAGGTGGCAGTGGCTCTGGGTGTGGCCTGGCGTCCGGTGCCAATTCTCGAAAACGGTCCATCTGGAACCGAGAAAGGGCATCGGCTACGCCATTGTCAACTCCAGGTACATGTTGGGCCTTAAACAAAATATTGCTCTTTAAACAAGTTGCCACCATAGTTCGGATCAAGGTCATGACTCTTGGGGATTTTGACGACAATGAGTTGACAACATGTACAACCGCCATGTTGTCACACCAAAACCTGACTACCTGGTTGGCAAATTCCGGGGCCCAAAGCAGTATGGCTATTACTATTGGGAACAACTCTAAGAAGGTGAGATCCCTAGTCAATCCTGATGTCTGCCACTCCTCTGGCCACCGAGCAGCACACCAACGGCCCTTAAAATATACCCCAAAACCAATGCCTCCAGCTGAATCGGACTGCACTTGAAGATCTGCATGCAGCATTAAAATCTCCCTCCAGAAACTCACCCCATTAAAACCGTCCAGGAACTCCTGCCAAATAATCAAGTCTTGCCTCATTTCCTTGGTTACACGAATGTGCAAATGCGGGGCCAAATCACCTCTAAGCTTACCATAAAACCTAGATAAAAAGGCTCTCCCCGGGGCTATCACCCGGCAGGCGAAGTTTAGGCTCCCTACTAGTGATTGTAGGACCCGCACAGTCACCTTACGGGCCTCAATGACCTCCTTGATCTTCTGTCTGAGTGTTACCAATTTATCCTCTGGCAGCCTCGATATCATGCTCTCAGTATCCAACTCTATCCCTAAATATGTTAACCTTGTGTCAGGCCCCTCGGTCTTCTCCGGGGCCAAAGGAATACCCAATTCCACCGCCATTTCCTGAAACTGCTTCAAGGCCACAGCACATTTGTGCGACCCTGGCGGGCCGATTATCAAGAAATCGTCAAGGTATTTTGTGACATCACATTCTCTCAATCTACACCGGAATATCCATTCTACGATAGAGCTGAAACGCTCGAACGCAGAGCATGATATCGAGCATCCCATAGGCATTGCCCGATCATAGTAATAGTGACCATCGAAAGAAAAACCCAGCAAATGGAAGCTGTTGGGGTGCACTGGTAGCAATCGGAATGCTGATTTAACATCGCACTTAGCCATCAGTGCACCCGGCCCCATAGCTCTAACCTTTTCCACCGCCACATCAAAAGAGGAATATCTAATCGATGTCAATTCCTTAGGAATGGCATCATTAACAGAGTTCCCCCTCGGATGTGACAAGTGATGAATTAACCTAAACTCTCCGGGGGCCTTTTTTGGCACCACTCCAAGAGGGGACACAATGAGATCGGGAAAAGGAGGATGATTAAAAGGTCCTGCTACCCTGCCCAGCTCAACTTCCTTCCTGATTTTTTTCCGTACCACGTTTTCCAAACCCACTACTGATTTTAAATTCCGGGAAGTCTGACTTCCTTGCACGGGGCCTGCTGGTATTACAAATCCCAGTGTAAAACCCTGAATTATATAACTTACCTCGTCGGGGTCAGGATGCCCTTCCAAAACATGCCTCAGCCGGTCAATTTTGACCGGAGTCGGCCCCCTTTCCTGCTGCTGAATTCTGAGAGGAACCTTGCTTACCTCTGCTATTACTTCCCCCCTGGCCAAATCGTCCCTTTCCCCCTCTCTGACGGGAACGAAAACAACTGACCCCTGGGTGATTTCCCGAACATCCCCAGCAAACATGGCGAAACCGGCAAGAAGCCCTGTTGCACCTTCCTACCTTGTTATACTCCCAACAAGGCCCAGCTCCACCAGCGCTCATCCTTCTAGGCTCGGAGCCATAGGGTTCGTTAGCCGGTGCTACCCCACCCTTCACTAACGTATGACCACTCTCTGACCTTGGTGCGCTTGTAGCATCAATCATGCTCTCAAGCCACAAGTCAGCTGCATAAACATCCCAACGTAGCCCTGGGTTTGTGGCTGCCCGGTGACGAAAAGCCTCATCATATCGCAACCACGCCCCCGGAGGGCCTGTGCCGTGCGCCCGGCACACAATGTCGGCATATTTATGCAGCTCCAAACCCCGTCCGGGGTACACCTGCATCATCACCCCCATGTACATGGCATAGGCCACTGTCCAATTCGCCCAATTCCGGTCGGCCTTTGGGCGTTTGAACTTCTCCTTATCCTTTTGTTCGTCATCGACCCGGTGATCCACGATTGGATCACTAAACAACAGGGCGAACACATCAATGTATTCGTATCTTGTCCTTCGTGGCCTGCAATAAGTGCTGGCCAAATGGAGCCATTATGTCCAAACTGGCTCCACCAGGGGGAGGCAAGGGACGCTCCGGGATGGCAACAGAACTTGTCGCTGCTGTAGGTGCTATAATTGCCCCTAAGGCCCTATTACCTGCCGGTATCGGCATAACCGGGGCATTTAACTCAATTTCCCCTGGCGTCAGTACATTAAACGCCGTCAACTGGTCTGGTGCAGTGATGGGAGTGATCACCACCCACGACCCATTCATCCATGCCACCTGGGGGTGACCCTGTTGAGCCACTGCCTTTCCCCCTTGAGATCCTCCCCTTCCAGCCAACGCTGGGTTAGTGACCCCCACCTGGCAGGTTTTGCTCCTGAGCCCCTACCGCTATTTCCACCATCTGTCCCGTGTCCCCTGTGTTAACAGGACCTACTCGGTTCCCTGCTTCGCCACTTTGTATGCCTGATACCCCCAGATTACCTGCGTTGTCCGGTAATGCCACGACTGCCTCTCCAGACCCGCCTGTCATGCTTGCACCCGCTCTTTGTCCTTGTCCATATATCCGCTGCTCCAACACGAGGATCCTTCGCCACAGCTCCCCATCTTCCCCGTGATCCATCTGGGGCCCCTCCATGCGTCGCCGTCGCTCAGGCAGCGGTTTGCCCCTGGAACGAAACTCCGGGTTCCCCACCACAGGCAACCCGGCCCACGCAAACCCCTGTGCTTGTACATGGCCCTGCCCCACCACCATGCCCTGGGGCACTTCAGGCCTATCGTTGCCACCTCCCATCCTTGAAAAATCAGGTCCCCAGCCACCTGGCCCGCCCGTTGTGCCATAAATGGCCCTTAACAATGGTGCGGTAGGGGAATCAACCCATGAAGGACCGGGTTGTTGACAAGCAGGTCCACCCCTCTCCTCCGATGGTGGTACCATCTGTACACCCCCACTGGGGTAATCAGGATCCCTTGTGTCACCAGGCCCAAACTCTGCATCAGGCAGACTGGAGGCCCCTTGAAGGCCTGACGGGCCTGCATCAGGATCACCCGGAGCCCTACTACCCCCTTGATGGGCCTCTCCGTGATGGATCATTGCCCATGGAGCCTCAGCAGGCCCCATCCCGGTATTCCCCCTGGGCCGCCCACTACTAACACCTGCAATTGCAGCGGAGGGGAGTACCCCTTCTTCAGGCCTATACCGTGTGGGAGGAGAAATTATCCTCCTGCCTCGGGTGGTGACCCCCACCCCCTCACCAACTGCTTCACTCTGCATGGGGGCGAACCCACCCGGCCTGTCTGCCCCTTGCTCCTGGGCACCAACACCGCCCCAAGGGATTACCGCATCCGCATTTGATCCCCCCAACACGGGACCTACCCTCATAACCTGCTCGCACGCCTCCAAGCGTGCGAGCAATTCTTCTCAAGGAGGGATTTCCTCGAGCATTGGGACTGCATCCACCCGCTTGGGAATCCCCCCCCGGTCAGCCCGGGCTGCCCCCGCACTCCCACAACCCTCTTTCCTGGCCACTGGCTTCCTCTTTGTGCGCCCCATCACTTTCTCAGGGGCCGCTACCACCGCCGACGCTGTGTTCTGCTTCAAACTGCAGCAGCTTTTTTTAGGCTGCTGCTACCTGCTTGCTACACAGGCACCGAATGATCAGGTTCAGCACTGCAGGGAGACAGCCCTTCCTATCAAAGGGCGGGCTCCCCAGCCCCGGGCCAACTTCGCGCCTCTAGGGAGGGTTGCTTAGCAACCCAGTAAACATAGAGCGAACCCTCTAACGGGCCCCGCTCTACACGCGGCATTTCGTTCACTGAGGAGGGGGAGGGGCGCAACAAATCCCCCTCGCCTTCATTTTCGGCGAAGGGACATACCTCCTAATACCATTTCCCTTGTGCTCAGGATCGTCCCACCGAAGCACACTTATTGCTGACTGCTCAGAGCTTCAGCTGTCTGAAACAGAAAGCCTTTGTGATGTCACCAGGTGCTTAACTGATCAGCTGGTGACATAAGTGAAGCACAAAGTCAAAAACTCCGAACGTACTGAGCATGTGCGAACCAGCAGAACTGATTTCTGATCACTAATAACTCGGTTTTGGCTGCATCAATCAGTATCATTTCAAAAGCACTTGTTATTGATCTCATTCTCAAAGCCTGTGAACTTTGGGGGCTCAACTCATCCAGGGGGAGGAGATATTGATGATTCAAATACGCGAGGACGGTGTGAATTTTGACCACAAGCAATTAACGTATAAGCAGTTATAAGGTTTTATTTTCCCAATGGATCTTTTTCAAACTTTGTGGATATGATGGTCCTCACAACTTACAGTCATGGTTAAATTTTCAGAAAGGTAGGTCAAACTGTTTCCTCAAAATTGGGGCTTCAGCAGTCCCCTGTTTATAATGAACTTAAATGTGCATTTAAGTTTCGGTACACTTATTCTGTTGGGAAATACCAACCTTTCAGGAGCAAAGAGGAAATCTACTGACATTTTCTGTGATTTTCCGGTAATCTCTGGTAATTACCGAAATAGCAGAAAATAGCAAAAAAAAAATCACAGAAAATTTCAAAAATGCCAGTAGATTTCCTCCTCAGCAAATGAAAGTGAAAGTTGTTCCCATCAGAAACAACACTCAGAGATTTTTTGTTTCAGCTCTATTCCTGATTTTCCCAACATCACCTTCCTCTATGTAAGTCACAAGTCACAAATTTTATTCGGCACCGGCTCTGGCCATGGCCAACATAAAACATAGAACAAACAAAACATAGAAGCATACGATACAAGTAATAATATGCTTCCTCTATGTAACTAAGCTAAGCACGAGTACCTGCAACTTCACACCTTCAGGAACGCTTTCCCCTGCGTGCAACTGCGGGCTACCGTTATGGTTGACTCCATTGCCAGATGTTCACCAAGGCTGTTCCCTGGGCAGTGTTGGCGTGTAGCCCGGGTTGTGACTCAGGAATGTCCCCAGGTCACAGCCTGGGCTAAACACCAACACTGCCCAGGGAATGGCTGCCCAACCAGGTGTAAAGCGTGCTGTTATGATAAACAGCCACCTAACCCAGTGGGGGTCTCCGCCAGTTTCAGGTACCCATTAGTCACCATAGCTGCCTGTCAGCTGGGGGGGGGGGGTCACTCGGCACACATCGGGCCGGCTCCCCACCTTTCCCAGCAGCCAGGCCCCCGTCGCGTCAGTTTGGGGGTCTAGCCAAATCCTGACCGTGGTGCTGGTCCAATGTTGGACCAGATCAATCCATGATGGTGCTCAGGCACCATTATGTTAGTTTTCACCCACTCTATCCTCCTCTCTCTTTTTGTTGCCCTCATGCCTGGTCTCCCCTTCCTTGCCTCTTAGATTGTAAACCCCCTGGGGCAGGGACCCTCTCTGCTCTAAACAATTGTAAAGCACCAGGTACATTGCTGGCACTAATATCTGTCCCTCAGTCTCAGAAAACTGCTGTAATGTGCTGGATTAGAAAGAGAGGGATGAGGGAGAACCATTTAGAAGCCATTAATGGGGACAATCAGTTGGATTCTCCAGGAAGGCTCAAAGCAGGCCCTCCCATGCTATAGGGAAGGGGCTTCCTATTGTCCTCTCCTTACTCTTCTCCTTACAGTCTTTGAAATAATTTAAAAAAGCAAAACACAACACTCTGTTTGGGAGCATCAGTGTGAAAGCTATAATTTCTTAATCGTTTCTCTTTGGGGAATAAATAAATAAATCAGCAGGTCAAGGCTTCAGACCTGGACCTTGTCAAGGGTTGATTTGATTTCTTTAATTAAGTTTCCTTTTTAAAACAACAACGTTTCAGACCAGCTTCTCCGTTAGGCTCATCGGTCAGTGAAAAGCGACCGAGGGGAAACGGCTGGAGTGGGGGCAAAGCTTTACTGGCAGAAGGAGTACTGGGTAAACAGTAAAACTCCCTTGGCATGGGGGTACAGAGGCCAAGCAGTTAAGGGAAGTGCTGGCATAGGGCTGGGCGATAAAGACTGGCAGGGCAAGGGTATGTCTGGCTAAGGAGAAAGGGGGTTTGAATGGCTATGAGAGCCCTGAACTTCATAAAGGCTTTTTCCCCCCAGCCAAGTCTCATAATTGAATGACTTTGAATTTGCATATTTGCAACAGCCCAGATTATGGCTTTAGGGTTTATTTGGTTTTGTATTTAAATTCATGAAAACTTGGGTCCCTATTCCTCTGCCTCCATTCCCACCTCCTGGGGTCCTGGGATGGGCTTACTTGTCTCTGAGGGCTTGACTGGAGCTCTACCAGCCTGCCAATGCTGGGGGGGGGAGGGGCCTCCAGTAGGTTCCCTTGCCGCCGTGCGTTGCCGGGCTCCCTGCTCCGCTCCATGCATGTGCAAACAGCTGCCAGGGCCATTTTGCACGTGCACAAAGAGGTCACCGCCTTTAACCAAAATGGCAGCAGCCAAAAGGACGTCACCACCATTTTGATTAAGGGCCGTCGGGGCCAGTTTGCACGTTGTGCAGCACCCGCCTGCCCAGGCACAATTACATCCGATGACCAGCTAGTCTCTCTTTCCAGCTTGGACTAGCCCCTCCAAGCCAGGGTTAGCCTGAGGCAGAGCCTAGCCTGGCTCCTGACTCCCTACACCAGCTTCAGCCTCCCAAAGGAGTTCCAGTTCCATCTTTTTGGGGGATTTCAGCTGGCCTGGCCATGCTTCGGGCCGTCTGTTCAAGATTTCAGGTGCTGTCCAAGATTTCAGGTCCAAGATTTCAGTGCCTGCCTTCCCTCTTAAAGGGCCAAGCAGACCCACACAGCCTGTCACTCCTGGCACTTCTGGGCTGATGAAAACGGTGGATGAATTCCCTACGAATGGGTAAGTGCCCGCTCTGGGCACTCAGGAACACTAGTCCAAGGAACACTCAGGGCCAGATCCCTGTAGGACCCACTCTGACCATGACCAAGCCGTGGCTCTCACTATCTCTGCTTCAGGCCAGCATTGATTGGAGGACAGGGCTCAATGAGGACAGGGTTCAGGCCTTCCCATCTCTTTGCAACCCTGCTCAGGAGAAGTAATACTATTTCCAAAATTGTTTATTGTTAATAAGCAAGAATCACTTTGGTTAAGCTTGCTTCTGACATACAAAAGCAATCCTTCTGATGGCTTTCCTCCTGCAAATTCTGATGTTGTACATCTCTCCTCACCATTGGCTCAGCCTGAGGCCATCCTTGATCTTACAGCGATATTTGCCGGCATCAGTGACTGGGAGCAGGTTAATAAAATGTACTCCTGTTTATCTCTTTCAAAGGTTCTGCCTCAGGTACATTCCCAAGGGGTTGTTTGCTCTGCGCCAGGGGCTGGAAACCTTTTCCTGCTAGGGGGCCACTTTGAAACTTAGTACATGTTCTGAGAGGTGCATCGAAGTTGGGGATGGTGGTGCATAAGGAGTCTGCTGGAGAAAAGGACGCTCCTGATCATGGATCTCTGCCTTGGATCGGTTTCCTATCCTTGTCTGCATCCCTCATCTCTGCTCAGTTAACCTGAGCTCAGTTTTTCAGTGCTTGTTGCTGCGGTCAGGGAAGATTGCCTGATGTTCCGGAATGTTGAACAGAGGTCCCAATTTTTCGATTATCCATCGCAAGATTTAAGAATAGGAACTGGATCACAATTATCATAAAAAGGAGGGGTATGCAGAAGGCACCTCTACCATTTTTAATTTTAGTTTTTGTTTTCATTTACAAAAAACCCCTTTGGTTTGGGGGTGGGTGGGTTGTAAACGACCCTACTGGTTTCTCTCTTTTTTTCTCCATTCTCCATCCCTGCTCTAAGTGCTTGCCTCAGTTACCATAAAAACCCAGAGCTGACAGACTGATCGTCAACAGTTCTGAAGAAAGTTACTGAAACCAATAACTAGACCAAGAGCGGTTTAGAAAATCAGTTCCAGTAAACAAAGCTCCTGCTAGTCTCACTCCCCGAGTCCCAATAAGAAACAAGTCTTAGCAGCCTGTAATGAAACTAACCTTGTCTTCAACCATCATGGAATGGCATCTTGTCTACGCCATCATGGAATGATGTAATATAATAGCATATATTATGCTATTATTGCTATGCCCATTCTATGCCATCATGGAAATGCTGGAAACTGCAGGGTCTTTTACCAGAAGTTAGTATGATGGGGCAGGTGATGGCTCTTTAAGAAGGCTTCCTCATCACTCTGGATTTATCCACTTCTGGGACTATAAGACCAACGGCCCCTGACATTTTACTCAGGAACTGGAGCAGGGAAAGAACTCTGCTTGAGGGATTCAGGGTGCTTTTACACATGCATTAATCTGGCGTAAATGTCTCTCAGTTTGGGTTAGGTGTTCATGGGAACAGTTTATCCCGAATTACTAAATTGTCAGACTCACCGCCCATGTCCCCCTGGGGGGACGCATCCGGCACGCTCCAAGACATCGAGGGACACCCCCCCCCAGCGGACGTACCTCTGACGCCACCGGCAACAGGATCAGAGACAGCTGCAGCAGGGGAGTGCCCGCGTCAGCGGGTTTCCACGGCAACCCGCTCCCACGTGATGGACAAGCACACGCAATCAGGGGCACCACGCGATGCAGGGGCGGGACCCGTGCCCTCGCGTCGCTCCGCACGCCTGCAGGTGCATCAGGGGGTGGAGCTTGCACTTAAAAAGCCGGCGCTGTGAGGCACACAGTGCCGGTGATCAGAGCTTTGCGAGACTGGCCCCAGCTTGACTGCAGTTTGGACAAAAGCTTCCTAGTGTGCTTGACTTCAGTTTGGACAAAAGCTTCCCCCTTCCTAGTGTGATTCAGTGCTGCTTGGTATTGTAAAGGCATTGGTGTGTATTGTGTTACCTATCCCTTGACCCTTGGTGTATGTGCATGAGTGAGAGCAGGTAGCGATTGAGCAGGGTGAGTGCTCCCCTCCCCCCGCCCGGGAACGCTTCCCTTCCTTCCCTTCCACCCTCCACCGTGAGAGAGCCCCTCTGCCTTCGCTGTGACCCTTGGAACCCTACCCCTTCCTGCACACTTCTGCACCCGTCTCCCTCCTCCCCCCCCATGGACTGGAGTGAGAGAGTTGGGCGTGTGCTTGGTGTGCAGCCATACCGTCCTTCCACTGCTCTACGCCCTATGAGGATAGAGGCCTGGTTTCTGTGGAACCATTGGGCCACACTTCTATCCTGATGGGCATTAAACTTCGAGGGCCTTTCCCCAGAGCAGTGGTAAATGGAGCAGCGAGTGTAAGGTGTGCAGAGCCCCCTCCTTCCCTGAAACCCTTCCCCCTCAACAAATAAGGGACCCAAACGTAATTCCCAACCACACAACCCACATACACAAGCACCCACCCACAATCAAAAGTTTCCACAAGAATCAAAACACTTAGCTCTCAGAAGTGGCCAGTCTCAGCTCCAATTACCAGTGCTGGGGGAGCCCCCCGCGCTGGCTTAAGAACTGCAAGACACACCCCTCGGTGTGCTAGGAGCCATGCGGAGCGGTGCACTGGCAAGAGACATGGCCCTGCCCCTGGGGAAATCCCTGGGGGCTGCGTTACAACATTCGCGTCCTGGTGGCGGGCGCGTGCAGTGCGGGGGGAAGGCCTGAGCTGGACGTGGTGCCAGCGGGGGGGATGGGGGTCCCAACCACCCCTGATCCCACTGTCCAACCCCCATCCCTAACAGCAGCATGTTTGCATGCACATCTAAAAGCAGCCAGTATCTGCTACTATCTAGTATCTGGCCAGATATCATGATATCTGGTTTACAGCATTATTATTCATGGACTATGGTTTACTGCATTACCATTTATTGTATTTTTAAAAAATCTCCTCCCTCTGTCTGGACTAGGGCTGCAACTATCTCAATTTTCACGGTTCTTGACTCATTTTTATTGAGAATCGATCATCAAAATAAGTCTGACACTTTCTTGGTCAAAAATGTTTCTCGATTTGCCATTAACCGTGGTTGACCATGTACCGTATACTGATTTACCGTGCACTGCTTACTGTGTAACGCATTCATCCCAGTAATACGAATGGGGAAAATTGTTGCCCTTTTCCAAAATGGCGGCAATACTGCTGGTGCCATCTTTGAAGAGGGCTGTGCATGTGCAGAAAAGCTGCGATGGCCATTTTGTGCACGCGCATTTCCAGGACGAACACAGTAAGCTGTATAAGAGATCGCAGTAACAATTCTCAATTTTGATGAGAATCAAATTGATTCTCATTTCAGCCCTAGTCTGGACTGCCTTGGCTTTGTGGTAATGCAATAAACAGCAATGCATTAAATGGCAATGCGGTAATATCCAGTATTCTGGTTTGGTGGCTAACCTCTGTGGCTACTCGTTAGTTACCGGATAACCGCCAAGCTAACCAGAAATTAACTGCAGATGATCTTTTTTTTGCTGTTCACTTTAGCTCTTGTGGTAACCCTCTATGGAAACAGAGGGCATGTTCTCAAAAGAGATCATCAGCTTCCATGGTACTGGTTGGGGTATGCTGTGTTCTCTTTGTATTCCTAAAAACCTTCCCCTTTAAAACCATCCAGAGAAGGGCAGAGCCCAGTTCCTTCCAAGCTCCCCCTGTCTCTGCCAAGTCCCCTTCGCCGCGGGTAATCCCGGCGACGGGGCAATTGCCGCGCCCCCCCTCGGAGATACGGCACAGACAAGATGGCTCCCCGAGCGGCGTGATCAGGCCATGGGGGCCGGTTGCCATGGCAACCCTGGTGGCGCGTGCGCAGTGGCGCCGCGCTTGGAAAATAGAGCGGTTCCCGCCCTTTGTAGGGAGGGCGGGGCCGCGAGGAGAAGCCTCAGTCTGCGTGTCGGGTGCAAGAAGGCAGCCCCACCCACCTCACCCTTGGTACTGTGGTCTTTACTGGTTGCCATTATGGAGCCGAAGGGGAATTTTGGCAACTAGCCTAATTTTAGGGTTGCTCGTTTCGCCCCTTTAACAGTGCGAAGTAGGTTAAATAGG
>QEPC01001301.1:2061404-2093567 GCA_003113815.1 Sphenodon punctatus
ATAATAATAATAATAATAATAATAATAATGACATTTATGAAAATTACATTGTGCTTTCTCTCTCTTTTGCAAAGATCTTTATTGTTTTTAAAAGAACCTTGTCCGACCCAGAGACTCGGTGACAAAGTTATTGCACATCAGCCTAAATTATAGCTTGTCAATTGCGAGCAGAAGACGTAGCACAAAGCAGCACAGTCATACTCTGCTGCAGGATGGTTTAATATGGGCCTGTAGGTGGGACTTGCTCCTGTTCCCTTCAAGTTCATTTGGTCGCTGATCTGGTGATCTTCAGAGAAAGGCATGTGGACGGGCGTTAATAAGGGTGACTGTTGTGATTGCTAATGGCACCAATATAATGACACAGCAGATACACACTTATTCTGACAGAGTCTTTGAAGCACTCAGAAGCAATGCTGTAATGGTCGATTAGTGTTAATTGCAATCTGTTTCCTTGGCAAAATGGCTGTTGTGTATGAAACTAAATGACATGCCAACACTTGATAACCACCCCCCTCTGTTTCTTTAAATCAGGAGATCCGAGCTAAGGCCAGAAGCACTGCTCTGGGAAGCAGGAAGTTCTTTCCCGAGTCACTGATGCCTCATTTTGCGTCACTATTAATTACAATTATTATGAGTTATTCCTAGTTCATTCTCTGCCAACAATGAGCCAGTACGTACCTGGAGGCCAACAAAGTCACTCCCAGTTAAATCTAGAGTTACTGCAAGAACCGATAAACCGATTTGAGGTGAACGCCATTTTCATTGAAAGCTGCCAGTTTGCCGCCTCCCCCAGCCGTGCAGAAACTTGATGCATTTGTGATGTGTTATCACTGGTAATACCAGCAAAGAAAGCGTTACCTCCTTAGCAAGGGGGCCAAGCTGGGGCTGCAGAGATGAGGGCCCCGATTGCTGGAAGGCAGAACATGCAGGTCAGGTGACCGCATAGTCCTTATTTAACCCTGGGCCGGAAGCTTAGCTGGAGGGCTTAGGCAGGAGGGGCACAGCTAGAGTGCCTGCCCTGGAGCTTAGGCGCTAATCTAAATTTGATGTTTTATGGCAGTTTTTTTATGCAGTTTTACTTCCCCAGTGGTTCGTCGGCAAGCTTCCATCTCCACATCCCCTGGGGGTGCAGTGCGGGGCACACACAGCGCTTGGGATGGTTCAATGGTCGAAAAATATCAGGAAATGGCAAAAACAGCAGTAAGTTTCTGTGTCACATGAATCTCAGCGAATACCAGGCACGAAAGGGCAGCACTTACTGAGATATTTTGTTTCAGGTCTATTAATATTCAAAACTCTGGGTAGCCTGTTGGGTGACCAATCGGTAACAGATTACTAAGCAGGGCACCTGATTACCCCAAATACCAAGTATTGCCATCACCGAGTTCCCAATTTTCCATTTTACCCACCAGTTCCTGTACTGGAAATTGGAAAAGCAGTACTGGAAACCGATAAATTAATAAATTGGGTAGCCTGTGAGGTACCAATTATTACCTGAACTTACCTAGTCACGTCATGTGCCATAATTTCAATGGGTAGATTTGTTTCTGCAGGTGTTCTTTTCAGCTCTCATCACAGGATAGAACCAAAAAGGCATGGACAGTGACGGAAAGTGTTAAAATATTATGGAGGTTATGAAAAACGTGGGGGAAAAATCACCACCTGCAACTACAAAAGAAAACGGAAATGTGAAACACGGAAATTCCACCAATCGCTCAG
The DNA here is from genome assembly GCA_003113815.1 of Sphenodon punctatus. Classification (NCBI taxonomy): domain Eukaryota; kingdom Metazoa; phylum Chordata; class Lepidosauria; order Sphenodontia; family Sphenodontidae; genus Sphenodon; species Sphenodon punctatus. The sequence goes on from QEPC01001301.1 coordinate 2,063,124, forward strand.
CAACATTCCTGAAATGATTTGATTTCCCATCAATTCAAGGGGGGGGGGCAGTTTTGATTCAGCATTAGCTACCACCTCCTTCTGGACTTTCGTCAAGAGGGGGATGGGGCCACATCAGAGGAGATGGGGCAAGGCATCTGTCATGCCCCCATTCTCATCTAACCCTAACCCATACTGAGCATCATGATGTTGCAATTCTCCGTAGCACAAGACCACTTGGAAAACGGGGTGAGGCAAAGAGCTGCTGTTCTGCGACTTGACGTAACCCTTCCCATTAAGGGGCATCAAGACATCATTCTGCTCCCTAGAGGTTGGGTCACATTATATAAAAGGCAGGAAAGTCCTTACTGACCATCCCATTTCTCATGTGGGATGCTTCTGCAAACTTTGATTGCTAGGCTGTGCCTGGCTGACCTAGACAAATTGACAATTCTCCCAGAGCCTCTGGGTCAAAACTCAGAGCATCCTAAAGAGGAGGTGATGAATCTGCTGACCCTGTTTGCCCAAAGCCTACATTTCCCAGCAACCCCTACTCCTCAGCTGTGATCTGGACCCAGAAGGAAGTTTTCCTCTGCCTTTGGGAAAGAGCAAGTCATCGTCATTTTTGTTGGGGTCAGGGAAGACTCCGAGGCTGAATGTTCCGGAATGTTGAACTGAGGTCCCAATTTTATGATTATCCATCCCAATTTACCAACTGGTAACTAGAAAAATCAAAAAATCAGTAATGAAAATTACTGTTTTCAGGAATGTGGGTACACAAATCAGTGACTGGGAAGCCTGTTAAATATCGGAGACAGTCCTCAAAAATGTGATTATTACCCACAGGTGGCAAACGAGCTACCCGCTTCAGCTCTACCTGTTGTGTAAAAATGGCAGTGCCCCTCCTCATGGCCCAAAGCGTACGAGATCACTGTTCTCGACACCTTAACCACAGTACAGGGGGTGCACCTCCTCACACCACCCCCTGATTTTGCATCTCTGGCTTTTATTTGTTCTGCATAAAAAAAAATTAAAAAATCAGGGAGGCTTATTATGAAGTTTGGTTTTATGGGATACTGCCAGCTTTCCCTCTAGCATGTGTGTCAGGACCTGGAGCTTGAACCCTCCACCCTGGAGTTCTTAGAGTGTCTGGGCTTGCAGCACCACTGCTGCATCTGGCTCTGACATAGCCACTTTCCCCCCACCCCCAGCCTTGCCCCACCCCCTCCTGTCCTTGCCATGCCTCCAAGCTTCCTGGTTGACTGCCAGACAGTATAAGGCTGCCGGGTAGCACCAGGAAGTTGGGCGGAGCCACTTTCTCACACTCACACTGCTTGCAGCCCTGCCTGCCAGTCGTTGCTCTTGATCCCTTCCTCCTTGTTCCTAGTCATGCCTCTCCTCTAGCAGGGGTGTGCAATTCCTTTTCATTATTTTAATTACTAAAACGAATGCAGCCTCATTTGTTTTAGTAATTAAGGTATAAAAACAGATGAGAAAGGTAACGAAAAGGGACGAGAAGAAAAAAGCATCCATTTTCATTATAAAAATAAAAAACCTGCAGATGTGCAAAATGGCTCCCGTGGTCACTCTGCACATGTTCGCCCTTTCACAAAATGGCACTCGCAGCATAAGAACCATTTTGGAAAAAGGGCAGCCAGTGGTCATTTTGCGCATGTGCGGACTGGCTGCCCTTTTCCAGAGTTGTGTCCACGTTACCGGCGCCATTTTGGAGAAGGGCAGCACACGCACAGAATGACCTGGCAACCATTTCATGCATGCAATGTGATTTTTAAAATTCTTTTAAATAAAATAAATAGAAGAAACCAAAAAGGTAGAAGCCGTTTACAAACCCCACTTTGAAAACAAAGAGGTTTTGGTAAATGAAAAGAAAAAATAAAACACAAACGAATGATGTGCCTGCTGCACACCCCTCTCCACTAGCCCTTGTCCTTAGCTTTGCCTCCTCTTTTCTCTTCTCTAGTTCCAATCCCAGTGGTGATCCTGTCCCCCTGTGCCCCAAAGCCCACAGCTGCCCACGTCCCAGACACCCCTCACCCAGGTGCAATCCAGTTGGCCAATCCAGTTTGGTCAAAGCAAAGGGAACAACATAGAAAAATAATTCTGATTGGAGTCACTGGAGAGGAGGTTCAGGGGCATGTAGGGGGAGGTTGAGGTGGGTTATTCACACGGTGATTGACTCAGCAATGCGGAAACAACAAACCCATAAGTAAAGTGGTACCCTCAGCAATGCAGTAAGCAGTAAATAATCGGTATGCGGTACATGGTAAACAACGGCAAGCAGAAAGTCAATAAATCAGGATGGTATCTCACAGTATTGAAAGAATCGAGAAATCACAACGTATTGGGACACAGTTGGGAAATCGATCCCAGTTCCCGATATAGCAAAATTTATCCCTAACAGCAATTTAACTGTTTATTTCAGCCCTAATAACCAAGGATAAAAAAAAATGCTGTTTAGTTTAGCTCTATTTTATACCCTGTGGGAATTATTAAAAGTAACAAAGGTTTTGATTATTTTAGGAAGAGAGACCTGGTAATTCAAGGCAACAATAGCACGTGTTTTGGGAGAGAGGGGGAGACTTCTCTATCATTATGGAAATCAATCAAATGGAAACATACCAAATTTCATTCAGTGGTTGTTGTTTTTTTAAACTCTCTTTGATGAATAAATGATTAAAATTTTCTGTTTGAAAGGTCATGCTCTGCAGTCATCACTGCTGTGTGAAACCTAACTGTGAGGCTAAAGCATTTTACAGATGTTTTCAAATAAATAAATGGTAATTTTAATGTCAGCGTTGGCATTATTCATTAAGGGCCGGTTTACGCCCAGCCCCAACCAAGTCAACTGAAGGACCGCAATAGACTTCAGGAAAGGCCTCAAGTCAACTCTAGCAAGAGCACTGCAGTGAGTCAGGCTGCCAAGTGCAATACGGCTGTAAGAAGGGAGGTGTTATGTTAGTCATTCAATGGAGAGACGTGGCACGGCACCATGTGTTGCTGGGCAACAGTGTGATTTAAAATTGGTGGCACTCCATGGGGTGGCTTTTGCAAGAAAAAAAGCCCTGAGTGGTAGCTGGTTGGGAAGCACAATGGCAGGCAAATTGAACATCGGTAAGCAGAGGCCTTGGCCAATGGGGCAAGAGCCCCAGATAAGTGCTGGAATGGATATCTGATTTGGTACCTGTGGGTAACACCCACATTTTTGGGTACCATTTCAGTTATCCAAATTGGCACCCAAACACCGTTAGAGTACTCACATAACCAAAATCTGGGCTGTCTATTTTTCAAGCAGTCGATTCCTATGGCAGGTAGCTACTTCCGGTGTGTGTAAACGGCAACCCCACATGGCTTTTCCTAGCGGCGTGTTGAAGAACGCACTTCCCTGGCTGCTTGTGTAAAAGCAACCTGCGGCTACCGGGCTTTCTGCAAGGAGGAAACAAGGAGACTCCAAATTTACAGAAAACACCAAATCTCAGTCCTGGGAGGTATCATTCCCCACAACTGTTGTTAAGAGGCAGATACTGAGCTGCAAAGTGATCCAAGAAATAAAGGGAGCTGAAGGAAAACAAGCAATTGGCGCGCTTAGATGCACTTGATTGTTTCCATGGCCAGGGCGTCTGTCTGAGTGACAGATAATTCATCTTTTGACAGCCCCCACTGCCTAGAGATCAGCCTAACGGTTGTTATCAGCAAGACCTACATAAACTGAAGCATTTGCAGACAGGAAAGCAGATGTGATGGGGTCAGCCCCAGACTGCGACAGGGACACCTGGGTTAATTATGATTGATGCCATATCACTTTTCATAAAGTACGTACTTGCCACATGGGGAATTTCTACTGTCATTTATGGAGCGATACTAAAGACATTAGTTACAGGGGCCTGGGGTCAAGGAGAAAGGGACAGAGGTGTATAAAATAGGTATAAAACATCCAATTAGATAAGGAGGCTGGAAGGTAGCATGTTTGCAAGAGAGAATATAAAAGCAGATGAAATGCATTATGCATTTAACATTCTTTGCATTTGAGAGGGTCCAATCCAGTCACCATTACTACAGCTGAAATGGATGCTGAGAAATATCGTATACAGTGATTTTGTCCATGTCAAATCAAGTCTAGTGGACTGGATACAAACCGTTATTCATTCCTACTTCATTCAGATATTTGTTTCAGATTTCCAGGTTGGTTTTCCCCAATCGGGGGTGGGGGGTGGTTTCAGACATTCAGATGAATAACCAAATATCCCAACTTGAAATTACTGAGGGAAGGAGAAATTAGAAAAACTGAAGTATACGTAATGAAGTATCCAATTAAGCAAATGTGAATATCCATTTTGGATGTGGATATTTTAATATTCAGAGGGCGACTGAAAATGCAACTAATATTCACAAATACACAAAGGCCTAGTCATTTCAGCTTCAATCATTACTCGTGCCGAGTATTGTGCTACTCACTGATTTTGAGGCAATGATAGAACACAGCTGTAAATGTAAAGTAGAGCCACTTCCAGTCTAGAGAATGACCTCTGAAAACCATACCTTCCCCATTGATCAGAGAACCCACCCCTTCCTTAGTCTTTCTCCTGTTTTTAACATATTGGTGCCATCCGTTCTTATTCCGCCCCACCACCACCACCCCCCTTTGCTAGCTGGAGCTTGTTACAAGCTTTTGCCCCTCTGATTTTGTCCCAATACACTCATGCTATTACTTGATATTCTTCCTCAGCGGCACACCATTCCTTCAATTTCCTGTCTGTCTCTTTCTCAGTTTTAAGGTCTTGGTACAACCACGATGACCTCTTTTGATTCCTCCCATATTTCTTCTGCCTGGGTATGGCTTGTAATTGTGCCTCCTGGACATGTTTGGAAAAACTATCTAGAGCTAGAAGCGAGTCAAGCACCCGATTACTTGAAAATACAAGGTATTACTGTTATTGATCTGCTAGTAAGTTGGCACCAGAACTCGGAGGAAAAAACAGTACCAGAAGTGGCTCAAATCTTCTGGATCTATCATTCCTATTGGTCTGGAAGTAAACCAGGACTGATGGAATGTTGAAAAATGATAACTTGGCTGCGTGTTAATGATAAAGTAGTATTCATTGGCATTTAGGTTAATGAGTCAGCCACTGGTCTATGTGGTTACCAATTGGTTAATCAAATAGATATCCAGAATTTCAGTTACAAATTCAACTGTTTCAGTGCTAGTCCTGACTCAGTTGGGGAACCTCCGACATAAGAGTTTAGGACAAGGAGCAAATTTCAGTACTGTTTCCTTTCAAAACCCTGAAGAATAATGATGTGTAAGCTTTAGAACCATTAAACCATTCTTAGCCTGGAGCACTTTGGGGCAGGAGTGCTTTCTATTGAACCCTTACTAGCACGGAGGGGCCTCAATCTTTCATTGAGGAGTCTAAGTGCTGCTAGAATATGACAGCTGTTACCAATGATTTAGGAAATCACTCAAAGTTTAGACATTATTATTTTATACGGTGCCAACAATGTGCCTGACACTGAGCATTCATGACTAGAGACAGGTCCCCTCCCCAAAGGGTTTACAAATTAGAATGGACGAGAACAAGGGAACTTAGAGCATGTGAAACAGGTTGGGAACAGGCCCATTAAAGAACAATGGCTTGTGAATGACTTTGCCCCCTCCCCCCAGAAGGTATAAGAGCCTAGAAATATGGATCAGAAACTGGTTAAAAGATAGAAAGCAAAGGGTTGGACTAAATGGTCAGTTTTCATAATGGAGAGATGTAAAAAGTGGTACAGCCCAGAAATCTGAATTGGGACCGGTGCTGTTTATTGTATTTATTAATGATTTGGGAAAGGGTAGTAAGAGTGAGGTGATCAAATTTGCAGACGACACCAAGTTATTCAAGGTTGTTAAAACACAAGCAGACTCTGAGGAACTGCAACAAGATCTTATGACACTGGGTGCCTGGGCATTTAAATGGCAAATGAGATTTAATATGGACAAGTGCAAAGTGATGCACATAGAGAAAAGTAATCCAAACTATGCGTACACAGTGCTGGGTACTAAGCTAGGAGTTAAAACTCAGGAAAGGTTTCTGGGGGTGGTTGTGGACAATACAATGAAATCCACAGCGCAGTGTGCAGCAGCAGTCAAAAAAGCAAACAGAACATTAGGAATTATTCGGAAGGGGACAGAATAAAACAAAGGATGTCATAACGCACCTCTATACAAATCAATGGTGCGACCGCACCTTGAATATTGTGTGCAGTTCCAGTCGCCCCATCTCAAAAAGGACATAGTTGAACTAGAAAAGGTACAGAGAAGGACAACAAAAATGATCAAAGGCAAGAAAGGGCTCCCGTATGAGGAGAGGCTTGGTAGGTTGGGGCTCTTCAGCTTGGAGAAGAGACAACTGAGAGGAGATATGATAGAGGTCTATAAAATCATGAGTGGGGTGGAACTAAAAACAAGGAGCAATTATTTATCCTCTCAGCTAGTACTAGAACTAGGGGACATGACATGAAACACATGGGTGGCAAGTTTAAAACAAATAAAAGAAAATATTTTTTCACTCAGCGTATAATTCGGTGTTGGGGGTGGAAATCTACTGCCAGAGGCTGTGGTAAGGGCCAATATTATAGCTGAGTTTAAAAGAGGTTTGGACAAGTTTCTGGAAAATAGATCCATTAGCAGCTATTAGCCAGGCAGGATCAGGGAACATGACGGGAGCTGGGGGGGAAACAATAGGGAATGGATTCCCCCATTGTGAACTGTTGGGTGCTTCTCCCAAGCCACGGTGATTGGCCACTGTCGGAGACAGGATGCTGGGCTAGATGGACCATTGGTCTGACCCAGTATAGCACTTATGTTCTTATGGCGACTCAGGCAGTCAGTGCCTGGCTCTGGCAGAGTACGGACCTCAGCCAGAGGTAGCTAGCTCTGGGAGGTCTCCAGAATGTTGACTTGGTCCACAGGCTAAGAGCTTAAATGGAGGGCTTGCCTGATGTCCTATGAAGGTACAAACTATGATGTTCTCATTGTTTTGTGAATGAAGAAACTGTAAAAGGATGAGGTTTGTTCAAGACTGGAGGTTTTGGACCTGCTCCTGCTGTTACTCTCCACAGGAGCAAGGCCGCTTTGTCACAGAAAAGAAACAATACGTTCAGGTGCACATGCTTAGCATAGGCTCTTTTCTCACACATTACACAATGGGCTATTATAATCATTGAAATAATACTGGGTATTATAATTCTGCAATATCTGTAATGTGTAATGCCCCATTTCTCCTTATGCTTCAAGATCTCCAGTCATTGTAAAAGCCACATTTGGTGGCTCTTGCAACAACCCAAGTTCTCGCAGCATAAAAGGGGAATAGTGCATTCACACATTACAAAAACTGTGGAATTATAATACCCGGTATTATCTCCTGTTTATTATAACAGTCCATTGTGGTGGAAGCATCTCTCATTTATTCTTATAGCAATGGGTGAAAGCAGCCATAGTTACAAAGGAGAAGGGAGATTCTAAAGGGTGAGATGGTGGGACAAGGAGAAACAAACATCTACAGAAATGGGCAGACCCACTGGCCAGGATGTGGGCAGACTCAGGGGGTGTTTTCAGGTGACGTGACGAGAGCACGGATTTCCAGGCTTGCGTGTAAGTCTATGCTCTGGTCATGGCTGAAATCAGCCACCAGATGTTAGCCCAGGACGGAACTCGGGTTTGCTCAGGTCATGGCAGCTCGTAGCTTGGACTGTTCCTCAGGACCATCCCTGAGGAACAACCTGGGCTAAGCGCTACCAGAGTCTGTGCCAAGAACCGTGGACTGGGATAAAGTGGGCCCTAACATGTGTTGGCTCACTTGGACTTATCCCGGTTCAGGTTATAGGCCACCCATCAGGGGACTACCCCTGGCAGAGTGGGGGTGCGGCCATGCAGACACATGTCCACGTCACCCCACCCTCTCCTTGCTCCAGCCCACCATCATGTTTGTTCAGCAGCCAGGCCAAATCCAGCCAAAGCCAGGGTTCTCACTCCAGGCAGGATTGAAGCGTGGCATTGCTCAGTGATGTCACATCTGAAAACACCCGGGGAATAGGTCAATAGTGGGAAATTCAAGACAGAAGACCAGGGTGCAGAGCAGGGCAGAAGGGCCAGAGCGGGACAAGACCAGGGAGCAGAGTGCTACATGGTATAGCAGTTACAGGAAGGAACTGGGAGAAAGTCAGGACAATGAAGAGATCAGGCCAGATGGGCATGGTCAGATGATCTACCCACTTTCCTGGTGCTCCCAGCAAACAAATATTGGATGACAGCCAACCAGGAAACTGGGGAGGTGTGGCATTGGGTGGGACAGAGAACAGGAGGGGTTGTGTCAAGGCCAGAGGAGGGAGACCTTTTGGGCAGGGGAGTGGCTGGACCTGGGACAATGGTACTACAGGCCCTGGGTTGTGGGTTCAAGGTCTAGGTCCTGACAATGACCTACCCAAAGCCAATGCAATAATAATAATCAGTAATCCTTGTTTAAATGTGTTTTAAATACTTAAAACATTGAGATTCCAAGATTGTCCTTGAACAAAAACTATTTTAAAATAAAAGAAAATTAGGGAACATTTTTAGCCTATCATCTGGCAGGGGAGGGGGAAATAAACAACTTTCAAATTACTTGGAGAGAAGTGTGCAAATGAATTACCCACTGTTCTCAGCCCTTCATGAATAATTCAGATTCCCCTGCGCCAGTGGATCTAATTAGTAATCATCCAAACTATTCTTAAATTATCTAGTTTTGAGTTACTCGCATAGCAACTACATTTATTTCCGATATAATTATTAACCCATTTGCAAGCACAGTCGCACCAACGCTCTTGATTGCTGACAGTGGAAAGCTCCCCAAGAAAGCACACCATCCATTTATGTTATTAATGTACCTTTCGCAATTAACCTCTCTAGTGCTCAGGGACACCACAGCATATGTCGCGCCAAGAGGTATTTTTAAAACTCTCAGACTACCTTCCAGATGTCCTGCTAGCTTTCAACCACGTTGAAAGGCAAAGACCTGTCATTAAAAATAACCAGAGCTTGGATGTGGATGGCAGCATTACACTGGAGGGGACCACGGTCACCTACAACTGTCCCACAAAATTCATTCACCAAGTAAAACAAATCAACAGCTGCAGCAAGGCACGACTGCTTCCGCCCTGAGAAGTGACTTTGTAGTAAGTGCCCAGTGAGCCTTTGTATTTATCATTTCTCCCGCTCTACACCAAGGGGAAACGGGTGCTTATTAACTGTCAACAAAACCTGGAGTTTGAATGTCAAGTTGGATCCTTTTTTAGGATCATTTGTAGAGCGGAAATGAGCACCTGGGAAAAACCAAACTGGTAAACCCACCGACTCTACCCTACTAAAACCAAAAATGGTAGATCAAGCAATAACTGAGATGTATTTATACTGCATCAGATACCCATTAAATTAATTGGAGGGGGGGGGGCGAGTATTTCAGGGTTTTTTCAGAGTTATTTTGGTCATTTCAGAGATTGTAGCATTCTTGTGGCCAGGAAATACCAAGGTAACTCAACTGGAATACACCTCACTCCCTGCCTCCCACCCAGATAGGCAAGTACTAGAGCTAAATGGGTCAAGTATTTGCAGCATGCAGGTAATAGCCACATTTTTTAATAGTCTATCAGGTGTCTGATTTGTACTTTTGGTACTGAGTTAGGTACCCAATTAACTGAAAATAGCAGGTAATACAGTTACTAAGTTACCAATAGGTAAAATGTTACAGGAAATCGGGACAGAAAGTCAAAACATTAGTACCGGAGATTGGAATGTCAGAACTGGAAGTGAAAATACCAAGATGAAAAATTATAAAATCAGTATATTGGGTACCCCATTGCACACTTACGTATTCATTAGTACCTGATGTTTGGTTAAGTACCACAGTTTTAATGGGTATACCCATTTTGCAGGTACCCATTTCAGCACTAGCGATTACCCGTTTCTGTTGTAGATATTATTCAGAGACTCAAAGAGCTACCTGAAAATGTGACCACCACCCATGAATAATAAAACTCACAACATGCTTCATCTCTAATCATTGCTATAAAGATTCTTAAGTACACAACGCAGAGCCAGAAAAGAATTTAACTGAATGAACCATAGCAATGTTAAGGAGTATTAGACAATAAAAACCATCAATAATAAAGCAAGGAGCCATGAAATCTCAACAGTCCAAAGGAAGACTGTGACAGCGCCACCCCTTAACCCTGCAAAGCCCCACCCCCTGACCTGCCCCTAGTGGAGAAAGTCACAGACCGCCACCACAGCGGTCACCACTGTGATTCAAACCACCAATTCTGCATCCTTGCTGCCAGCATTTGAATTTTCCCAGCCGGAAGGCTGAAACAGAGAAACACTGTGGTTTTGGAAGGGTGCACGGAGAGCCTCTGAGGATTCCGTCCCACCCCTGGTAGATCTCTATGCACTGATCCAACCACTGACAGCAGAAGCAAGGACTTTTCCTCTCCTGGGGGTCAAACAGCAGGTATGCCTTGGGAGGGGGAAGCCCCAGCCACTGCAGGGGTGTCACAGGCAGAAGTGGGGCATAGCTGTTGCCAACAGGACTATTGATTAATGATTATTGATGGAGGCTCTAATTATATGTGTGTGTTTGAAAATTTGTTTAGTTATTAATACTGGGTTCTCCTGTTAGGTAACAACTAATTTAATCCAGAGACATTGACTGAGTCAGATTTGTTTGAATAATCAACTGTTTTATTGGAAGTAAGCATCAAATAAAGTCCCCAGGAATATTCTACAATTCCATATGCAAATATAAAGACTATGGATACACATGCAAAAAGGACATACAGTCTCAATGCCCAATATTTCTCATACAAGTGTCCAAAGTATTCCTGCAGACTGTCGGTTTCTGGCTTATACACAATACTAGAATTCCTACGCATGTCTTAAAGCTAAATATAGCTAGCCTTCATTCAGTAGACCAGCTTCTGAAATGGATAGGGAAGTCGACCGATCCGGATCAAGAAGAGGAAGAGGAAAAGTAGAAAGGTGCAGAGAAGTGCTCTCCACCATTTGGTCCACTATATTTTATTACCTTTGATCTCCTCCCATTATCCACCCAGGAAACATACGTGTTCCAATAACAATCGATTAACTTTTAACCAATCATAAAGCTACCCCTTTTCAAGTCGACATGGAAAGTTACTAAAACATTACTTAAAACATGTCTACATTCTGCGGTGAGCTACTTTCTTGCTACTTTCTTATCATCATAAAAAGGTCTGCCGATATTACTTCATTAACGGTACAAGACCTCAACTCTTTTCCTGTTGTTCACTAAATAGTTCCCTAAATTCTAATCTTTTAACTGCCTACAGCAACCTTAGAATAACCTGGCTGTGTTTTACTCTCTGACACACTAAAATTAAAAATCCACTCCAAACTATATATATAAACTCTATTTCTATTCTAATAACTCTATTTCTACTACTTGTGCACTTCAAATGAATAAATGAATATATGAGTAAATATATGAGTAAATATGTGAACCATTATCTGGACCTCAGAAGCCTGAACCTATTAACTCAAGGATCCAGGCAACATAGCAGAGCGAGCTGAGCAGGGGACGCCAGGGGAGCGGTACCAGAACTCCACCCAAGCCCATCTAGAAAGTTTAACCTCTCTGCTTGCTCTATTATGGCAGCCCCCAATGAGGACTTCTTCCCCTTCCCCTAGCTCGGATGCAACCCCTACCCCGTGTCACACTCATGTCTCAAGCTCAGCCCCTCCCTGCTCCCCCTGACACTCCCAGTACCCCCAAATCACTGCTCAGCCCACGATACCCTCACTGCCTCAGCTCAGGCTGCCTCCACTGCTGGAGGAACTCCTGCTCAGTGTCCCCCTCTCTCTGGAGCTGAGGCTGTCTCTGCTTTCACCAAGACGCACAGAGAGAAGTTCCCCTCCACCCGTGTTTATACCTCTGCTAAGGAGGCACGGCTCTCAATACAAACCAGAGCCAACCAGCGCAGTGAAAAGGTGCCATTTGTTCCACAGACAATTTTTAAAATAGAAAGGAACTCATATGGAGCCGTAAACTCTGACTATGTAATAAACCTCATTGATTTTTTAAAAGATCTTTGGAAATTACAGATTCATTAGTTCCCCAGCATACATTCCACTTCTGCGTTTGTGTGTAATGTGCCTTAGACGGCTTTCCCATGAGCTGTTTTCACGCCACGGGAGCATGCGCTAATCAAATCTAGCGCAGCTCCCCATCTCATGGGAAAGTAGGAATTGCGGCTCTCCCACCTCCAGGCTCGCACTACAGACCGGGTAGTGAAATCCTACCATGTCCATTGTGCAAGCCTGGTGGTGGGAGAACTACAATTCCTACTTTCCCACATGACAGGGAAGATTTGAATAGCACATGCTCCCGTGGTGCAAAAACGGCTCATGGGGAAGCAGCATCTGATGGATAATATTGAGAAGAGTTTCAGTCAGAGGCCAGTCCGCAAGGGAGGTTAAAACTAGAAACACTTGTCATTTGCTGGAGAGAGAGAGAGAGAGAGAGAGAGGACAGACATTTAAAACCAAAAGGTTTGAAAAAAATATTTGTGTAGAAGACAAAAAATTGATGTAAAAGGGCAAGTGTCAGTCAAATTTCTGGTATCCAAATAGACCCGCTAGGCTTGGATCCTGCGAGACTTAGCTGGGCTTCATCAACTCTGTCTCCCCTTTTGTTCAATGTTTATCTGAGGCTGCTGGGCAAGGTCATTCAGAGGTTTGGGGTGAGGTGTCAACAATATGCTGATTTTTCAGGAATCCAATTGGTGTTTGGGTAGCCCACAAAGTGCTCGACACAGTACCCAGAAATGTGAGTATTGCTCACAGGTACTAAATTAGGTATCCATTTCAGCTCTTGCTGGGTCATTAGACAGGAATCATGAGCTCTGTGTCTAACAATTCTGCTTACCTGTGACCTTGCGCTTCCGGTGTTTCTCTCTCCCTTCCAGCTCTTTATCAATAATTTCAGTTTAGATCACAGACAGACTCTTTGGGGGAAGGGGGTTCTCTCCTACACTCTATGTTCAGTTCCTAGCTCAACAGGGCAGCACTTTCTGAAAAAGCCTCAAGGAGTCACTCTAATTTCTCCTTCCAATCCATTTCTAGCACAGGAAAACACTCCCTTTTAAAAAAAAAAAAGAAAAAGAAAGAAAAAAAAAAAGATATTTGGAGTTAAATATTCCATTTCTCAATCAAATCTGTAGCTTTGTTGGAAGTTGGCATTTGTAAATGTGGTATTTAAAACACCTTTAAGTCCGTAAATGATAATGGTGTGTTGTCTAGAGAGGATTCTGCCTTCTGCAGTTAAGAAAATCAAGAAAGAAAGACCCTGCAATTAATATAAATTGTGAATGCTTCCTCATTAGCGCAGCATGCTCGGCTGGAACTGGCCATGTGGAAAAGTTCTGCCTGATAAAATAACACGGTAGAAGGCACACAGCACAATTTATAGCTTCGAAATATTAAACTGATGCCACCAAAGAAAAGGAATAGAAGTTGGGAATGTATTTCAAAGGCATTGAGCAAAGAGATTTGCCGTGATCGCCAAGCCTAATAAAAGTGATCTAAGTAACAGTTTACACAGGCCCAGAACTGGTGGCACTGCCAATCAGTCAGAACTTGAAGAGGGATTCTCCCTAGGAAACTGGCTTTGTAAGGGTTCCTTTTCTACCATTATATCCAAAGCCGCAAAGAATGTCACATTTTGAAAAAGAACTCATTACCGACAACTTGGGCTGAGATTTCCATGCGCAATAAACACGAGCATATTTATAGCGGGGAACATAAGGGGTGCATCTCCCACATATTTAGAGGTGTGGGGAAAGAAATAGCTCCATCCCCCACTAAAGTTTGCATTGCCATGGTTCCCAACTTGTCTCCTCTTCCCCATCACTCCTCCCAGGCCAGGAAGCCTCCTGAGGATTTGGGGGGGGGAGGGGGAGAGCTGTTCAGTGCTGAGAACAGGGGAGGCTGCATTGTTCCTTCCCCTGCCGACCCAACCAATAACCTTCTTGGAGCCATCAGAAGGGGCCAAGGGGATCCAACATCCCCCACAAATTTCAGCCCAAACGTCATGATAAATGGCCAGATTTCCTTCAGTCCTTAGCTCCTTGGGAAAGCCGAAGCAGTCCATAAACTCCAGGTTTCCATCACCAGTTGCTGTTTATTTGCAGTGCTTTTACCAAAACAAGTACAGCATTCCACTTAAGTCCTGATTCGAGGCCTTACCCCAGACTCTTCACATCAGGCATGGGCCAGATGAGCACTCTGGCTGGCTGGCTAGCTCCTAGGCTGCAGCCTGGTACCCTTGAGCTCCTTCTGTCTCAGTAACTGATCGGAGGCCAGGAAATACTGCTCTTATATCCCCAGAAGGGGGTGCGGCCAAGGTGACAAGCAGGCATTCTTAAAGGGACCTCAGCCTGCCCTGTTACACCAGGTCTCACAATTTTACTCTGTTGGTGTTGGAAGAAAATAATGTTACAGAAAGCATGGAAACCTCCTTTGGGAGCCTGGATGTTTCATGATTGCTACTGGGATATAGACACAGCTCCTCAACCCTAAATAAGCTCAAGGTAGAGTGACTGGAAGACAAGGGGGGGGGGGGGAGAGAGATTGCGGAACCCCTCAGGACCTCATAAGAGAGAGCCCAAGGAGATTATGAGCAATGACCNACCATGCACTGAGACCTCCCAGCCAAGAAAGAGCAGAACCACTCAAGAGCAGTCCCGCCTACTCCAGCCAGGTCCCGCAGGCAAATCAACAACACCTCATGTTCAAGTGTATAAGAAGCCGCTGAAAGATCTAATAAAATCAACAAGGTAGAATTTCCCCGGTCTAACTGGGGGGTGGGTAGAGAAATGGTGAAATAAATAAAATAAATAAACAAACGAATTCCAAGTGAAGGTCATCGACCAAGGCCACAAGCACAATCTCTGTGCCATGCCCAGGATGGAAATCAGACTGAAAAGGGTTCAGGAATCAGACAGCATCCAGATGCACCTGAACTGAACGAGCCACCACCCATTCAATAACTGTCCCAAAAAAGGGAAGGTTAGGAACAGGCTGATAGCTGGTGGGGAACCAATGTCCAACAATGGCTTCTTAAGCAGAGACTGAACAATGGCCACCTTAAGGCAGCTCGGCACTCTGCCCTCCTGAAGCAGCAGCCCTAACACCTCCCGACTGACTTTCACCAGCCAGGATGGGCATAGATCTAATTCACAACTTGTGGCTCCCACAGTCCCCAGCACCCCCTCTGCATCAGCGGGCAATGACTGAAACTGATCCCCCCCTCCCCCCAAAAAAGGACAAGGCTGGGCTTCCACAACCCCTAGCTCTGAACCAAAAGTGGTCACACCAAGGTCATAGTGAATATGAGCAAATTTACCCCTCACCACCCATAAAATCTCTGCTGGACATGACTTCATAGATGCTATGATGGCAGCAAAATAACTGTCTTCTCTGCTTTCACAGTCACGGCATAGTCTTTCAAAAACGACCAATACTGCAGTTGGTTGGATTCAACTCGAGTTCGGCACCATCTGCACTCTAACTGCCTACCCTCCCACTTCTGCCGCCTCAGGCCCTCTGTATACCAGGGGGACCTGTGTTGGTGCAGTGGTGGGAGTGGACGCCTAGGAGCCACCATGTCGATGGTCTCAGTCAAGGAGATCTTCCATAATGCGACAAGGACATCAACAGAGCAGTTGTCGAGGTCTGTGGGAAACTCCCCCAGAGTTCTGGAAACCAATTGGATCCATGGGTCTCTGGGAGCAGACTAATTTAATAAGTCCAGCATCCTGATGCGGGCATTGGTGCGCCAGGACGCAAACCTCCAGAAGGTAATGATCTAACCATGACAAGGGTGTGCCCTCCACCACCACCCCAACCATAGGACCCCCTGATTCCAGGCCAGTGCAGAAAATCAAATCCAGCATGTGTCCCCAATCATGTGTTGGGCCCACTATTACCTGGGATAGGCCCATGGTTGCCATGGAGACCATAAACTCCTGCTCTGCTCCATAAAGCCTGGCCTTAGCATGGATATTGAAGTCCCCTAAAACAATAAGTCTCGGCAACCGCAACACCACCTCTGGAACCAGCACAGCTAGAGCAGTCAGGGAGACTGTGGTGCAGTGGGGTACTCGGTACACCAACAGGATCCCTTATCTGTCCCTTGCCAAATCAAGCACTAGATGGACTTACTCCATGTTGGACGAATTCTGCACTGGAAACCTCCAGAAGGACAGCAAGTCCTTAAAAACTGTGGCTACATGCCTCCCTCACCAAACCTAGTCTGATGCTGCACGGAGTACTCAAGTCAGCCCATATCAGCTCTGACTCCCATCCATACAGGTCTCCCTTATGCAGGCAAGGTCAGCGGCTCAATCCAGGATAAGCTCCCAGATGAACATTGATTTATTTGCCACTGACCTCACATTCAACAGCATGAGATCCGGGGCCCCCATCAACCTCAACCGTGACAAAATCCCAGGGTATGTGGGGGACTGGAGAGGTTGACTAATGGTCTCTCCCGCCTTTCCAGATGTTGAATCCTCCCTCCCCCACCCAGCCATACCTTGTGTGGGGTACCACATGACCTCAATTGCTGCCTCCGACCCCCCAAAATGAACCAGACAGATTAGGAGGGCCTGCCATGCCCGGTACCTCGTACTGTCAGGTAATACCATCAGAATGACAGCGGGATCTGTTCCACCCTCTCCTGCCTCCTGGCCTACCCTCTTCCCCAGTGCCCATAACCCCCTCTCACCAGGGGGGTCATAGCACTTCCTCTCCCCCCTCTTTCCCAGTGCTGGTACCACCCACCACCACCACCTCTTTCACCAGGAGGCCATAGCATATTTCCCATTAACAAAGTGCCCATGCCAATAAAATTGCCACTCCTGAAGAACCAATGGCTGAGTGAACAAACTTCTCAACGGTCCTGACTTATCCAGATTGCCCTGCTTTTTCAGGAAACTGTGGTTCCGCCAGAGATGAGTAATGGCAAAGGCAAGGCAATGAAGCATCTCAACTCCTACTCCACGGGTCTGCGTGTGAATATCAATGACTAGCTCACAGCCACTCAGTCCTCACGCAATAGAATATAAATATATTTATATTATTTATTGATATTGTTTATATTAAATATAATATTTAAAGTTAAAAAAAAAACACCTTCTTTCCACCAAGTAATGTATTCAAAAGAATCCCCCAATGCACCAGCATTTGGCCTCATATAGTCCAAGGTTAATAGTTATAATGTAAAATCATTATGCGCAGCCAAGTATTAATTAGGGACCTTGTGCACAAGGCATTAGCAGCTTGTGTGTCCAGAGGGATGCAGAGTTTCTCTTTAAGGGAGAGCTGCGGTGTGTGTTGGAAGCCCATATGATGGTGTCTCTGAGCACATCTCCGAGCTATAGAGTCTTCCCATTTCCCTTCCCCTCCTGTGGCAAGGAAGCAAACTGGTCAAAGTGAGCCTGAGCCCACAGCTGGGGCTGAAACTCGCTCAAGTGATTCTCATGTTGCTCAGTGGGAATCGCAGATCTCGGTTCATTCTGGCAACCAAGAACGAGCTGAGAACCAGCAGCGTCTCGGCTGCATTCTCTCTGAGAAATGTGAGGGGGGAAAACAACAACAAAAAAGAAATGCGCGTGCACAAAGGGTATGTGCAAAATGATTGTCGTGCATGCGCAGAACAGCTGCCCTTTCCCAAAGCGGTGGTGATGTTGCTGGCACCATTTTGGAAAAGATGTGTATAAGAGACAGCTGGGACTGGTGTGTTGGGGCATCCCACATGAGTAATACCCGCATTTTGGAGCACCGGGTACCCAATGGGGGCTGGGTATCCTGTCGGGTGCCCATTGGAGTGCCTGAAAATGCAGGCATTACCTGCGGGTAGCGAATGTGCTACCCGCTGCAGCTTTATGGTAAATGCTTGAAGGGACACCCACATCCTGGATGAGTACTAGGGTAGCAAAGCCGCTACACATTTTGGCTCTAAGCAGCAGTGTTTTTCCCTGCCCTCCTCTTGCTCCAGGATGTTGGGAAGTCACTGATCTAACTCAGTATTGCATCTCTCCAATCTCTTCATAGATTAAAGTGAATTTTCAGCCTGGTTCCAATGGAACCGAGCGTTTAGTTCAGTTCAACTGGACCAAGTGAAAAAAGAAAAAAAAAGGCCATTTGTGCATTCACAAGAGGGCAGCTGCAGTTCTGTCCGTGCACAAGGTTCAGTCGGAATTCCAGTAAGCCATTCCAATTTTGTGAAACATTTCTATAAAATTGGATTGGGTTTTTTGCACCAGCTTAGATGCCAAGGACGATGCACTGGTCCATCAGTCAACCTCCAGTCGTAGACTCTCCAAGAAGCAGGTGTACAACACCCACTTAGGGCACATTCATGGAGGCACTGTAAAATGACGCTCAGGCAAAGACGCGGCAGCGGGGAGGAGCCCAATGCTCGAAGTAGTGCCAGTGTGAACAGGGTTCTGATGCAGCTTTGCTCGTGTATGACAGAGCGCAAAATCCAGCCCTATCACGCACGAGCAAAGTCGGGGCAGAACCCCATTCACACCAATGCTACTTCCAGCATCAGACTCCTCCCCGCTGCTGCGCCTTGCCTCTGCGTCATTTTACAGCATCTTCACATCAGGTGTGAGTGTGGCCCTAGTCTTGCACACCAAGATCTAGGTGGTTAGGTTATATTGGTGATACTGTTTTGGAGGACCAAATGTGTCTTCTGGCCTTTTAGTGACTGTGCCTCTGCACAGATGTAGTATTGGCTAGGTATAGATTTTCTCCTCTGTGGCACAAGATGGTAGACCAAGAATATACACCAAGAGCGAAGAAACGTCCCCCACACACCTGGAGGAGCCACCTTGAAAATTAGTACAAGTTCTGTGGACCAGATAAGAGTTGGGGCTACCAGGCTATGGCTGTTCGGAATGGGGGAAGAAAGTACAAGGTCCATATCGTGGATCTATGCCATGGATCCACTCCTCTCCTCAAGTACACATACCCACCTCCACTCTCTTCCTTTGAACTCATTCTTTCAGTGCTTGAGGCTACAGACTAGATTCACAAGACAGACATGGGAACTGGAAAGGGGCCAAATAAAAAACAGTTATGAACCACAGCCCAGAGGTTCCCCACACAACGTACACTCTAGGCGGCGTGTGCATTTAATTTTTAGTTTTCCGTTACTAAAACAAACAAAGCCCCATTCGTTTTAATAATTAAAATACAAAAACCAATAGGCCAGGATAACAGAAATGGACAAACACAAAGAAAAAAGGATCCGTTTTCATTATAAAAATAAAAAAATTAAAACTCTGCATGCACAAAATGGCCACTCTAGCCTCCCATAGGAACAATTTCTCTATGGCTTTACCATAGTTTATGCCTAGCCATGGTCTGTATTGTGACTCAAATGCTGATTAGCCAGAAAAGCAAGTTTTAGAGGGGGTTTTTTTGTTTTGTTTTTGCTTTTCATCAAAATCAATAAGTTTCTTCTCAAAAACACCAAGAACATTCCTTGAAATCTTGAAACTGGATGCATTTTTGAAAGCTATCATGTTGCAGATGGAAAGACAGACAATTGGATGTTGTCGAACTGAGTGGCGGACTTCACTTAGCAATTACCTAAAATTGCTTCTCGGGATGTAATAATCTTTTGGTTTTAAGGTTCAATACCCCAAGTCAAATCAGAGCTAGATGCAAGCATTGTAAGACTGGGTATACGTCTTTGTCCCCATTGGCAATGATACCTACTGGGTAGTACCTGAACATGTTTGTAAATTTGAGCTGAAACAAGTACCTACAAAAACAGGTATACCTATTGTAACCATGTTACTCAACTGGACCTGGCAACATCAGGTATTAATCGGCATCCAATTAGTGCCTACCAAGCTACACAAGTTACCGATCTACCATTTTTGTCCCAATTTTTTAATTCCTGTACTGATTTTCTGACTTCTGGTACCGATTTTCCAACTTCCAATATTGATTTTACTGACCGTTAAAATGGTAAATGGGTAAACTTTGTAACTTGAGCACACCCAGCTTTTTGGGGTACTCAAGTAGCATAAAGAAACAAGTGACACCAAGTAAATGCAGCAACTCTACATCACAGATTTCTTCGCCAATGGGAACCTGACTCGGGGTGCTGATTGGGCACCTGATAAGACTACTAAAAATGTGGGTATTACCTGAGGGTAGCAAATGCGCTACCCAATTTAGCTCAATCCCAACCCCAACCCCAAGTCCTGACAAGACAGGGTGAAATATCAGACTGTATCCCTCGCAATGATGCAAGACTGACTCCTGCAAGGCTTGAATTTCAAGCTGGCCAGAGAGGTCCTCTGAGCATTCTCCATGGTGCCTATGGAAGCATCACATGGATCTCCGAATTGTGTTACAGTTTGACTCATGGACTGCAGGCTCTATAGCAGTCTTACCTCGCGTACTACTTAGCTTTCTGCGAGAGTATACCGACAGTATAAATATCGATACAGACACCATATATCCTAGCACACTCATCATACTTGTATAGACCTCCCATAACATGCTTGGTCTAGCTAATTAAATGGATGGTTTGCCCCTTTGCCCCTCTATAATTTGCCCCAGAAACGAAACTGAGACATCCTCCTCCCAGGAAAGCTCTTACCCAAAATGAAAAAGTCCCTGCTGTAAGTAGTTGTAATTAGACCTTTTTTCATTTTGTAGCTAAGATGGATCTACAGCTGGAGGAAACTGTGATTTCAATGGGGAAGCAATACGGCTCATATTTATTTTATCTGCAAAGTCAATTGTTAATGCATCAGTCTTTTCAGGGGAACTTATCTTTCCAGCTACCCACGAAATAAAATATGTTTCTACCATTCATGAATTGTGGGAAGAAATCAATATTCTCTCTAGGAAAAAACCCTGCTGCTAATAAGCACTCTATTGGAGGGTGCAGATGGGTCTCTCTCTCACCCTTAGGTTAATGAGGTTTGTGAGAATGTTCCCTGGGAAATGTATCCGCATCTGCTAGGACTGGAATACTGCCCTGAAGCTATGGCCACCAGAGACCTCCTGTGGGTGGAATCCTCTGCCATTAAAGTTAGTGGCAAAACTCCCATTGACTTTAATGGCAGAGGATTGTTCTATCTTTTCTTGCTATACTAAGATTACAATCTCTTCTACTGGCCAGTCCAGCTACCTCTGGCCTTGGCCCACAACCTGGAAGCGGGAAGGAAGGTGGCTGTTAAGGCAAGAAACACCAAATGATGAAACATTACACTATTTTCATAGTTTTCTTCCTTAGCACATGAGCAAGTGTTGGGTCTTGAAAGAAATACTGTGCTATTATTAAAGATGGGTGAACAGAACTGAGTTCAGAAATTCAGTTCGGTTCAGTTCGGAAATTCGGTTCAAAAATTCGGTTCGGTCAACCGAACTGGTCAAGTTCGGTCCGAACTCCAAACTTCCTAACCGCGTTCACCCATCCCTCGCTATTATCAGTGAGTTTTGGGATGCAGCTGAAGCTCCCCTGGGACAAGCTGTTACAAACAGCAAAGAGATTTGTTTCAGTTTCTGCCTGTCCAACTTGAGTTGCTTCTGGGGCAGAATTGCCTCCTGGAGCCACACATCGGTGTTTGGACTAAGGCAAAACCTTTAACCTTTTTCCTGACATCTAAGTGTAGTGAAAGAGCATGTCTGTCGTGAGTATATGGCATAAAGAAACAAATCACACTAAGAAAATATGGGGACTCCATATCACAGATTTCTTTGTCAACAGGAAATTGATCTGAAGGGCACCAAATTCTGCTGTCACTTCGCAGAGCGTTGATGTTGAGATTAGAAGGGTAATGATGCTAAAGCTACCTTCCATTTCCTCTGTAGCAGGGCACGCCTCTCTCTGGCTAGACATAAGTCTTTACAGGATCCCACCCAAGTATCTCATGCTCTCAGGGAATCAACTCTTGACTTAAATAGCTTCAATCAGCATTAATACAATCCCACCTCCTGACCTCTATTGCTCCCACTGTCGCCCCCCCCACTTCTACATGTCATTAATCTCTCCCTTTCCACAGGCTCCTTCCTCTCTGCCGTCAAGCATGCCACTGTCTCCCCCATCCTCAAAAAGCCCACCCTGGACCCATCTGACCCCTCTAATTACCGGCCAGTCTCCCTCCTTCCCTTTGCCTNGTGGGTTCAATGGCCAATCCACCCCAGATAATGACTGAGTAATGCCAGAGGGAGATCTGAAATAAATACCCTCAGCAATGGGTATAGCCATCAGAATTGTGAACCAATTTGACATAGTAACATCAGGTACTAATCAGTACCCGATTAGTATCTGATGGACTACCTGAAGTACTGATTCCTGTACTGATTTACAAACTTCCCATATAGGTTTGCCGTTTCCCATACCTATTTTCCATTTTCTCATTACCGAAATCAGTTTTTTAAATGGAAAATCCATAACTCCTAATGGTAGTACCCTGTTTTGGGGGGTAATCGGGTGCCTAATGAGGTACTTCAGTACCAATTAGGCACCCAACAGGCTACCCGAAATTGTGGGTATTATCCATGAGTAGCAAATGTGCCGTTTCAGGTCTAACTGGGAGGTATAGAACCAGAGTGTTGAGATTGGTTTGGTAAGAACTAGACCCTGAACAATTTAGGGCAGGTGGTCCACTGGTTACAAGAAGGATCACCCATATTCCCCATCCCCCCAGTGACATTAACACCTTTGGTTCTTTTCCCCACAGTCCCCCCCATGCTACCAGGGCCAGGAACCAGAAGAATCCCTGTACACATGGCCTGGACCAGTCTCTTTCTCCCATCTCCCTGGGTGAAGTAGGCCAACCTACTTCTTGAGATGGGGCAACCAGAACTGTGCACAATACTCAAGGTGCGGTCGCACCATCAATTTATATAGGGGCATTATGATATCTTCAGTTTTATTCTCAATCCCTTTCCGAATGATTCCTAACATAAGGAATCTTCAAGCCATACCTTCACAGGACTCCAGGTAGCGTCTTCCTCCTCCGATGAGGAATCCTCCAGCCATGCCAGCATTGGATCGCAAGTAGTGCCTGCCCCTTTGCCTTGGAGACTACTGTGGCCTCGACCAATCAAAGCCAGTCCTGAAGGACACAGGGTGGGACAAGAAGCACCTAGCACTTCTTCTTCTTCCCCCATACAAGGAAAAACAACAAGCAGCTACCACTGGCTTACCAACGACACACACACCCAGTAAAGCCTCCCTGTGTTTCCACCCTGCCTAGCCTCTTCACCCATCAGACTTTGCCTTCTTCCTGCCTGTTGGCCACTGAAAACCTTGCTATTGCCTGTGCTAAATGACTACCTGGCCTGGCTTGTGGTCTGCCTTGACTACACCTCCACTCAAACCCTTTGCTGATGCCAGTGCTAATGTACCACCCAGCATTCTATCTTGACCCCGCCTCTCAGCTCAAACAGTTAGCATGCCTATTAGTCTCCACAAGTGACAGCACCTTTCTTCTTTCACCTGAATCCAGGGTTGCTGGATAGACAGTCCAGTAGAGGGACAGATGTGCAGGCAGAGTGTCTTGAGATTCAGGCTGCATTTATACAAGTGGCTAGATGCAACTGGTTCTTCAATGAGCTTCCTGACAAGCCCCATAGGGTGCATTTAGAAGTTTAGGAAATAGCCAGCTGCCATAGGAATCATGACTCACGCTGTCTTTTTAACGATGCATTTTGGAAATCCCAATATCGAGGCTTTCAAAATGTGCCTTCAAAAAAACTGCACGACCAGCAATTCCTATGGCAGCTGGCTACTTCCAGTGCATCTAAACGCACCCCACAGAGCTTTTCAGGAAGCATGTTCTTGAACGTGCCATATCTCACCGCTCCAGTAGAAGTGGCCTCAGTGTCAAAACCAGAGCAGAGTTTCTAAAGGCATTTATTGGCAAGTGAGGTCCTAGGTCACATGACTCATATCTGCAAATTTCGAAGGCACAAATGGCACGTAGGCCACTAAATTCCATTGCGAAGGATTTTCAGTATTCCTCTAGTAAACATATACAGTGAATACAGAACAGGGAGCAAGCCACACCTTCAAGCAGCATTGCAGCTGAAACAAGTACCTGCAAGAACAGATATACCAATCAAAATCCTTAATCCATGGTACTAGGGGTGAAACGAGCAGCTAAATTGCTGCTCACAAGTATTTCTAGGTATGTTGAGCACTGGGAGTGAGATCTTGGCAAGATCTCGGTCGCGGTGCAAGTTTGCAGTGAGAAACATTTTTTAAAAAAATTCATACGCATGCACGAAGTGGCCGTTGGGCTGCTTGGTGCCATATGCAAAATGGCCACCACCCTTAACCAAAACGTTGGCAACAGGGTCATCGCCATTTTGGTTAAGGGCAGTGTATTGTACATGCACAAAATGGCCATTGCCTTTAACCAAAATGGCAGTGAGGCTATGGGCACCATTTTGGTGAAGGCCAGCAGCCATTCTGAGCATACACAGAAGAGCCTGGTGACCATTTGCACATGTTCATTGATATTCTCTCCCCACCTTGCTGAGAACTCGGCAAAGATATCCCAGCACTCCGTTCGTCCTGGGATGAATTGAGTACCGGGATTTCAATGAGATTTCTTGCTTTTGTGAGATCTTGTTTCAGCCCTATTGGTACCCAATCCATCTCTGACAGATTGGATACCATGAGTTACCCTACCTGTATCTTCTAGATCAGGGATTCTCAACCTGGTGCTTGGGAGCACCAGAGTGCTTGGGCAATGTGTAAAAGTGCTCCTCAAGCCAGTTGTCAGTCGTGCTTGGGAACATTTCAAATAGTCCTTCGTCCATTAAAGTCGATGTGAGTTGGGATTAATTATCTCAGTTTCCATTGAAATTAAATAAATTGAATTGCAGAGTGGAGACAATCTATGCATATTTATGCAAATTATTCATGCAAATTATGCAGTGCTTCCAAATAGTCGTTTGCGTTGCTCCAGTGCGCATTACTGGGGAAAGGTTGAGAACCCCTGTTCTAGATAATTACTTGGGTGTGCGCAGGCTCCCCCACCACCTCCCCAGAACTGCCGCCATCACACCCACCCACACCACTGCTCCACCACTCAGTAATCAGTTAAACTGGTGGTTACTACCCACAAGTGATCCCAGATTTGTGGGTTTACTGTAGTTTACAGCTGCCAGGTAGGGGATCCCATTGCATACCTGGCCAGTAGGAGATCCAGGCCAGTGAAGGATTGGGTACCTGGCCAGCATGGGATCAAGTCATGTTTGGGTCCAAAAGGGACCTCAATGATGGAGTGCGCGCTCCCCTGATATGGGTCTCCCTTGAAACAGGGGACCCGTTAGGGGGGTGCATGCAGATGGGAAGAGACATCCTCGCTCTCCCCTCTCCCCCACTCAGAAAAAGTCAAGTGGGGGATGTTCCCCACTCGGTAAATGGTGCACAGGCTGAGGAGAAGCAGGGAGCAATCAAGAGTCCTCAGACCAGATGAGCAGCGGCCCAGCCGGTGAGCTGAGTCAGCCCAGTGAAGAGGGGAGCCACGCATACTGGGACTGGTGTGTTGGGGCATCCCACATGAGTAATATCCGCATTTTGGAGCACCGGGTACCCAATGGGGGCTGGGTATCCTGTCGGGTGCCCATTGGAGTGCCTGAAAATGCAGGCATTACCTGCGGGTAGCGAATGTGCTACCCGCTGCAGCTTTATGGTAAATGCTTGAAGGGACACCCACATCCTGGATGAGTACTAGGGTAGCAAAGCCGCTACACATTTTGGCTCTAAGCAGCAGTGTTTTTCCCTGCCCTCCTCTTGCTCCAGGATGTTGGGAAGTCACTGATCTAACTCAGTATTGCATCTCTCCAATCTCTTCATAGATTAAAGTGAATTTTCAGCCTGGTTCCAATGGAACCGAGCGTTTAGTTCAGTTCAACTGGACCAAGTGAAAAAAGAAAAAAAAAGGCCATTTGTGCATTCACAAGAGGGCAGCTGCAGTTCTGTCCGTGCACAAGGTTCAGTCGGAATTCCAGTAAGCCATTCCAATTTTGTGAAACATTTCTATAAAATTGGATTGGGTTTTTTGCACCAGCTTAGATGCCAAGGACGATGCACTGGTCCATCAGTCAACCTCCAGTCGTAGACTCTCCAAGAAGCAGGTGTACAACACCCACTTAGGGCACATTCATGGAGGCACTGTAAAATGACGCTCAGGCAAAGACGCGGCAGCGGGGAGGAGCCCAATGCTCGAAGTAGTGCCAGTGTGAACAGGGTTCTGATGCAGCTTTGCTCGTGTATGACAGAGCGCAAAATCCAGCCCTATCACGCACGAGCAAAGTCGGGGCAGAACCCCATTCACACCAATGCTACTTCCAGCATCAGACTCCTCCCCGCTGCTGCGCCTTGCCTCTGCGTCATTTTACAGCATCTTCACATCAGGTGTGAGTGTGGCCCTAGTCTTGCACACCAAGATCTAGGTGGTTAGGTTATATTGGTGATACTGTTTTGGAGGACCAAATGTGTCTTCTGGCCTTTTAGTGACTGTGCCTCTGCACAGATGTAGTATTGGCTAGGTATAGATTTTCTCCTCTGTGGCACAAGATGGTAGACCAAGAATATACACCAAGAGCGAAGAAACGTCCCCCACACACCTGGAGGAGCCACCTTGAAAATTAGTACAAGTTCTGTGGACCAGATAAGAGTTGGGGCTACCAGGCTATGGCTGTTCGGAATGGGGGAAGAAAGTACAAGGTCCATATCGTGGATCTATGCCATGGATCCACTCCTCTCCTCAAGTACACATACCCACCTCCACTCTCTTCCTTTGAACTCATTCTTTCAGTGCTTGAGGCTACAGACTAGATTCACAAGACAGACATGGGAACTGGAAAGGGGCCAAATAAAAAACAGTTATGAACCACAGCCCAGAGGTTCCCCACACAACGTACACTCTAGGCGGCGTGTGCATTTAATTTTTAGTTTTCCGTTACTAAAACAAACAAAGCCCCATTCGTTTTAATAATTAAAATACAAAAACCAATAGGCCAGGATAACAGAAATGGACAAACACAAAGAAAAAAGGATCCGTTTTCATTATAAAAATAAAAAAATTAAAACTCTGCATGCACAAAATGGCCACTCTAGCCTCCCATAGGAACAATTTCTCTATGGCTTTACCATAGTTTATGCCTAGCCATGGTCTGTATTGTGACTCAAATGCTGATTAGCCAGAAAAGCAAGTTTTAGAGGGGGTTTTTTTGTTTTGTTTTTGCTTTTCATCAAAATCAATAAGTTTCTTCTCAAAAACACCAAGAACATTCCTTGAAATCTTGAAACTGGATGCATTTTTGAAAGCTATCATGTTGCAGATGGAAAGACAGACAATTGGATGTTGTCGAACTGAGTGGCGGACTTCACTTAGCAATTACCTAAAATTGCTTCTCGGGATGTAATAATCTTTTGGTTTTAAGGTTCAATACCCCAAGTCAAATCAGAGCTAGATGCAAGCATTGTAAGACTGGGTATACGTCTTTGTCCCCATTGGCAATGATACCTACTGGGTAGTACCTGAACATGTTTGTAAATTTGAGCTGAAACAAGTACCTACAAAAACAGGTATACCTATTGTAACCATGTTACTCAACTGGACCTGGCAACATCAGGTATTAATCGGCATCCAATTAGTGCCTACCAAGCTACACAAGTTACCGATCTACCATTTTTGTCCCAATTTTTTAATTCCTGTACTGATTTTCTGACTTCTGGTACCGATTTTCCAACTTCCAATATTGATTTTACTGACCGTTAAAATGGTAAATGGGTAAACTTTGTAACTTGAGCACACCCAGCTTTTTGGGGTACTCAAGTAGCATAAAGAAACAAGTGACACCAAGTAAATGCAGCAACTCTACATCACAGATTTCTTCGCCAATGGGAACCTGACTCGGGGTGCTGATTGGGCACCTGATAAGACTACTAAAAATGTGGGTATTACCTGAGGGTAGCAAATGCGCTACCCAATTTAGCTCAATCCCAACCCCAACCCCAAGTCCTGACAAGACAGGGTGAAATATCAGACTGTATCCCTCGCAATGATGCAAGACTGACTCCTGCAAGGCTTGAATTTCAAGCTGGCCAGAGAGGTCCTCTGAGCATTCTCCATGGTGCCTATGGAAGCATCACATGGATCTCCGAATTGTGTTACAGTTTGACTCATGGACTGCAGGCTCTATAGCAGTCTTACCTCGCGTACTACTTAGCTTTCTGCGAGAGTATACCGACAGTATAAATATCGATACAGACACCATATATCCTAGCACACTCATCATACTTGTATAGACCTCCCATAACATGCTTGGTCTAGCTAATTAAATGGATGGTTTGCCCCTTTGCCCCTCTATAATTTGCCCCAGAAACGAAACTGAGACATCCTCCTCCCAGGAAAGCTCTTACCCAAAATGAAAAAGTCCCTGCTGTAAGTAGTTGTAATTAGACCTTTTTTCATTTTGTAGCTAAGATGGATCTACAGCTGGAGGAAACTGTGATTTCAATGGGGAAGCAATACGGCTCATATTTATTTTATCTGCAAAGTCAATTGTTAATGCATCAGTCTTTTCAGGGGAACTTATCTTTCCAGCTACCCACGAAATAAAATATGTTTCTACCATTCATGAATTGTGGGAAGAAATCAATATTCTCTCTAGGAAAAAACCCTGCTGCTAATAAGCACTCTATTGGAGGGTGCAGATGGGTCTCTCTCTCACCCTTAGGTTAATGAGGTTTGTGAGAATGTTCCCTGGGAAATGTATCCGCATCTGCTAGGACTGGAATACTGCCCTGAAGCTATGGCCACCAGAGACCTCCTGTGGGTGGAATCCTCTGCCATTAAAGTTAGTGGCAAAACTCCCATTGACTTTAATGGCAGAGGATTGTTCTATCTTTTCTTGCTATACTAAGATTACAATCTCTTCTACTGGCCAGTCCAGCTACCTCTGGCCTTGGCCCACAACCTGGAAGCGGGAAGGAAGGTGGCTGTTAAGGCAAGAAACACCAAATGATGAAACATTACACTATTTTCATAGTTTTCTTCCTTAGCACATGAGCAAGTGTTGGGTCTTGAAAGAAATACTGTGCTATTATTAAAGATGGGTGAACAGAACTGAGTTCAGAAATTCAGTTCGGTTCAGTTCGGAAATTCGGTTCAAAAATTCGGTTCGGTCAACCGAACTGGTCAAGTTCGGTCCGAACTCCAAACTTCCTAACCGCGTTCACCCATCCCTCGCTATTATCAGTGAGTTTTGGGATGCAGCTGAAGCTCCCCTGGGACAAGCTGTTACAAACAGCAAAGAGATTTGTTTCAGTTTCTGCCTGTCCAACTTGAGTTGCTTCTGGGGCAGAATTGCCTCCTGGAGCCACACATCGGTGTTTGGACTAAGGCAAAACCTTTAACCTTTTTCCTGACATCTAAGTGTAGTGAAAGAGCATGTCTGTCGTGAGTATATGGCATAAAGAAACAAATCACACTAAGAAAATATGGGGACTCCATATCACAGATTTCTTTGTCAACAGGAAATTGATCTGAAGGGCTCCAAATTCTGCTGTCACTTCGCAGAGCGTTGATGTTGAGATTAGAAGGGTAATGATGCTAAAGCTACCTTCCATTTCCTCTGTAGCAGGGCACGCCTCTCTCTGGCTAGACATAAGTCTTTACAGGATCCCACCCAAGTATCTCATGCTCTCAGGGAATCAACTCTTGACTTAAATAGCTTCAATCAGCATTAATACAATCCCACCTCCTGACCTCTATTGCTCCCACTGTCGCCCCCCCCACTTCTACATGTCATTAATCTCTCCCTTTCCACAGGCTCCTTCCTCTCTGCCGTCAAGCATGCCACTGTCTCCCCCATCCTCAAAAAGCCCACCCTGGACCCATCTGACCCCTCTAATTACCGGCCAGTCTCCCTCCTTCCCTTTGCCTCAAAGGTCCTGGAATGTGTCGTCTACTCCCGCTGCCTGGACCTCCTCTCTGCCAGCTCCTCCCTGGACCCTCTCCAATCCGGCTTCCGCCCCCTCCACTCTACTGAAACTGCCCTGGCCAAGATCACCAATGATCTAGTTGTTGCTAAATCTAAACACCTCTACTCCATTCTTGTCCTCCTTGACCTCTCTGCTGCCTTTGACACTGTCCTTTGACACTACCTCTCTGACCGCTCCTTTAAAGTCTCGCTCCCCGAGGCAAACTCCTCCTCCCTCCGCCTTTCGGTTGGGGTCCCCCAAGGCTCTGTCCTTGGCCCTCTCCTCTTCTCTATTTACACCCTGTCCCTTGGCAAAATTATTGCCTCCCACAGATTCCAATATCATCTCTACG